>OMMV01181884.1:0-12929 GCA_900302635.1 Chatrabus melanurus
AAAAAAAAAAGAGCCACCTAAGTAGGTTCACTTCAGTCAAAGATTTCTAATTGAGCAAATCGGCAGCAGCGGAGCTGTAACGCTGACACATGGACCTCAAACACATGAAGAGTTTGGATAATTGTAGATTTTTCATGATTTAATGCCAAACTTTCTTCCGCGTCAACTGTTCAGACTGTTGATCTTTGACAACGATTCATTTCTCCAAGCTCTATTCCCGCTAAGTGTTTGTCTTTATTTACTTATCGTTATTCCAGAAACCCTGAACACTTCAATTAAACTTTTATAGTCCCAAAGACCATACACAGGTAAGGTCCAGACTCACCCCATGAGCAAGCACACTGGCAACAGTAGGAAAGGGATAAACTCTCCAATCTTTTTGTTGTTTTTTTATTTTTGTAGGAAGAAACCTCAAGCAGAACAGGCTCAGTGGGGTGGCCATCTGCTATGACTATTCTATCGAGACAGAACTCTCAAAACAAGATTGCAAGAACATATGACATGAAAATTGCAACTGAGACAACAAAATATAGCTTATGGTGTGCAACGGTAGGATAACAATGAATACTCAACAAGGTGTACTCTGAGAACGGGGTGCTTAGTCTGTGTTGGGACAGATGGATGGCTACCTTTGGGAGGTGGGGATGGACTGGGGTTGTCTGCTTGGGTCGTTGCCAACCAGGACCCAGGGTGTTTCCACAGTATGTTGGATGTGGTGGCAGCAGCAGGTGTTCCCTGACCTGACAAGTGACTTCCTCAGTTTAAAAAATTCCTATATAGGCTGTGTATCAGTTTTCCACAAGTTTACCGTGCAACCGGACCTCCTATTGGTCCCCCAAGACATCACGCCACACATCCAGCAAGCCCTCTTCAAAGCTGCCTGCACCCACCCAAGCGTATTCTAAATTATTTAAATTCAAATATCAAATAAATGACCCATTTATTTATCCTTTTTTTTTCTACTTAGAAGTGTCCTCGTACCCTTAATTGGAATAAGCAGGTTCAGAAAATGACTGAACTACCCTAGACTTAATCGTTCATGTGGCTTCCACTGACCATCAGGTCTGGGCGCATGCGCTGGTGCTATACGTGGCTGCATCCACCTCACTACAGAACCACCCTAGGTCCTGGTTGGCAACCACCCAGGCATACATCCATTCCCACTTCCCGAAAGTATCAATTTGTCTGCCGTAGCCAGGTGGTACATGGCCACCCCCCTGGCCTCTTCCAGTTGCTGAGGTCCTCAACACTGAGGCACCTGCACACTGGATCACGCCCAGAGAAATGCACCACATGGCCCTTATGTCATAGTGGATGTTCCCTCCCAATGCCAGTACTTGCTGACAATCGAAAATGGACTTAGTGGAGAGCGGCGCTGCCAAATGGGAAGAAGGCTAAGGTAAGTTGCTGCCCGTATCATCCGTTTTAAAAAGTTTGTTTACGTCAGTAAATGTAAAGAAATGTACGTTTATCTCCTGTCCATGATACCAGGCACTTCGAGTGACATTTGTGTCAATTCAGTGGTGACAAACTGTTTACTGTGACGTTTTTAGTTTGCAGGACTTCTGTGACACGTGTCACAGAAGTCCATAACCTACTGCTTCAAGCCTTAGATTTTGCTCGCAGCAGGGGAATTTCTCCACGCACAGACATAGAATTGTGGGACTTTGTGGATTTTTAACATGAAAATCCAACCATATTTAAACATAAAAGGGAGGTAAAAACAGGTTTTGCACAATACAACCCCTTTAACCTTTTAGTGCCAAACTAGCTAAATTGCTGCTGGAGTAATAAGTACTCAGAACTGTTTTATTCCAGTAAAAGGTCATCTGAACCCAGCGTAGCTCTTGGCTGGACAGACCACAGATGCTACAGCTGCTCCGAACATACTGGCTTCATAGCAACTCTCCGTTCCATGGCAACAGCTGCTGTGGCCGCTGTGCAGCGAGGATTTGTGTGAGAGCGTGTCGTTTCATATTCAGCCAATGTCATGCCCTCCATGTTCTGTTCTCCCAGTGGATTAAATCTGGATTAATATTCATGGAAATTCAACACATGGCTGAGATCCAGTTCGAACCGTGCAGTTCTATTGGTTTCTTGGTACTGGAAATACAGTGGCATGTCGGGTGTACTGGTGCATGTACTGGTGCATTCCACTCCTATAGCGCCTCCTGCTCTGGCCGCAGTGCTTCACATGCAAACAATGGCCAGTTGATTTCTACAATCACACACCCACATCAGGAGCTCCAGATAGCATCACACGGTGCCTTGAGAGCTCACAGTGAAACCGTTCGGGAACTTTGAGACAAAAACACTGGCACAGTATGGTGTCCGCAGAGGGTTTGGTGAGGAAACTAGAAGATAAATTGCATTCAGTGTGTGTTGTGTGGGTTAAGACTGAGATCTCTGGGGGCAGTTGCAACTGCTTTGGTGCTTTGTCCCAATGCTTCACATGGACTGGTGTTGGCTTACATCTGGGTCTGGGGATTGCACATTTAAAGGTCAGAATGCTGGGAAAGGACTGAGTGAACTTGCTTCTCTTAAACAAAGAGTGGTCAAATATAGTTTGTTTTTCATGAAACAAACTATAAAACATGTGATTCCAACAATCAGTGATTGTGCATTTATCCACGTGAGGAAATACCTTTCTGACCAAAAAGAAATGCAGTTTGTCAGTATCATCTGTTCGTCCTCCAGAATGACACTCTTCAAACATTAAAAGGGCAGGTAGAAGACCCAGAGGGGTTAAGGATCAGGTGCTCTCCTCTGCACGCTCAGGAATCAATCACGGTGAGCAAAATGAAGGGAGGTCGGCTCGCTCACCTATTGTAGCTGGTGGCTTTAAATTTCTCTCTCAGGATGTTCGTCTTGTGCTGAGTTGAGGTGCTCGAGCTGGGGTTCTGCTTGCACAGCCGCGCTGATCTGTTCAGCATCACTGATGTACGAGATGCATGCCGCAATAAGACTATAACAGGATGTTGACACGGCACACTGTGGTGTGTTGCACATGTGATGAAAATCTTTTACTTGTTAGATTGTATGAAAATGCAAACACAAGGTTAAAGGAAAGTGATCTTGCAGCAATTTTTGTCCACTGCAGATTAAATGAATAAATTGAAATGCCATTCAACAATATCTTTGGGTTTCTCTGTTAATGTGTGTGAACAAATGTTGATTAGAATAAACCCAAGCAAACCATGAAAGCAAAGAGGCTTTTTGCTGTTTTTAGAATGTGCCGGGAAGTCCATTCCCTGTAGGGCACTACTTCACTGGTATTGAGGAGAGACTAGTGCTGGGAGAGAGAATCTAATGCAGTGTGAGTAGATGTAGAGTGGGAGCTCAGATCATCAATTAGAGGAGGTCAGAGGTGCCAGATTGTAGCCAGGACTCGGCTATAATGAAAGATTGCACATTGCTGTGGAGATGCAAGTAAAAAGGGGGAGGAGGCAGAACTGGAACTGGTCTCTGAGCACCAGAGGTTTCCAAAAGCCATGGGAAAAGGGGTGGATAGGAGGGGAGGGGGCTGGAAAACAGAAAAGCATCCTTGAAAAACCTCTGGCCTGTTCTCTGAACTCTGTAAAGGGATTAAGGGTTTAATTAACTGCCTATTGGAAGCCAGACGTTGGAGCTATAAGTGTTCATGTGAGCGTCGGCCACCCATCGATCAGGTGGACTGGACATTTGTCAGAAGGTCCAGCTCTCCCCAAAACACTCAGAACCATGATACCACTTTAAATTTAATATTTACTTTAAGAACTATATATATATATTTGGGGGGGGCTATGGCAATAGTTTGACTTAATTTTATAAGCCCAGTCTCTTCAAAAGATAAAGCCTTTTATTTTTTTTAACTATATGCAGACTAGGTCAATTTTATGTACTGCTTTACATTGCGGGAACTAATGGTGGAAAAACTGACATCCTTCAAAAGTTGAACAAATCTTTTCAACAAGAAAATGATAAACACTTGCTCTGGCATGAGCTATTTGATTTATTTTGAAATTTTGTATGTACATAAAGTGCAAAATGTAAAAACGCAACACATTAAACGGTACATGTAAAATTTTGAAGATAACACAAAGTCCAAGACTTATTTCCGTTGTGGTCCTTAAATAAAAACAATAAAAAATAAATAGAACACAGAAAATGACTAAAACGTAATAAGATAGTAAAAACTCGTAAAACTATTAAGAGTGGGGGTTAAGCTTCAGGTGAGGAAGAACGTTTGAGGAACAATGTAAAATACTACAGTGCATACCTCAAGACAACACTGTCAAAATGATTTCTCAAAGAGATAAGGATGCTGAAGAGGATTTGCAATAGCATGCTTGGTCAGCACGGTGGCTTAGTGGTTAGCACTGTTGTCTCACAGCGAGGTTGTCTCAGGTTCACTTCCGACCTGGTCCTTTCTGTGTGGAGTTTGCATGTTCTCCCCGTGTTTGTGTGGGTTCCCTCCGGGTGCTCCGGCTTCCTCCCACTTCCAAAGACATGCAGGTTCGGTGAACTGGTGACTCTAAATTGACCGTAGGTGTGAATGTGTTTGTCTATATGTGGCCCTGCGATGGACTGGCGGCATGTCCAGGGTGTACCCCGCCTCTCGCCCAATGACTGCTGGGATAGGCTCCAGCACCCCCGTGACCCTTAGTTGGATTAAGCGGGTATAGAATGTTTGCAGCTTCCAGTGTGTTATAACAAAAAAGGAAGTCCCCCCCCCAAAGGAAATGTGTGTGCGTGTATATAAGGTGCATCTCATACGCTGGATTATAAAATTGTCTAAACTACAAGAGAATGTTGACTGGGAGTCGTGCCAGTCGAAATATACTGGACGTGTTTGAGGCATAGGATTTAAGTTTTTTTGTTTTTTTTTTGTTTTTTTTGTTTTGTTTTGTTGCAACTATAAGTATGTTGTTGTGAAGTAATGTGGCGGCTTAAGGCTGAGGTTAGAGAGACGGGGTGATGACATAAACAGTTCACAAAATGTGCAGATTGCTTGTAATCACAAAGCTGCAAGGGTGGCGTTTTCAAATTTGTTCACTCTGGGACCCGGTTTAAAAAATTAGCAGTTTTGGGCTCTGAAAACTCCAGTTTCATCTGGATGGAAGGCCGATAAGATGAAAAAAACCTATGTATATTGGGCTAAGCACAGCTTCGTGTGGACGCCACCTAAAGCTAGTATCTCACGGAGCGATTTTTGGATTAGCCACTTTTCTGACGAACATTGCCGAAAATCAGGACTCACTTCTGTCATGAGTGGCATTTTTCTGCTGCCCTTGAGGTCAGAATCACTTTGTCTGGCTGCAGCTTTTGCTTGTGTTCACTACGTGGCGAGCCAAAAATGACTTAAGCATCACGTTTTACAACCGTTTGCAAATGCTTAAAACTATTTGCAACTGTTTGCAAAAAAAAAAAATACATTAGCATTATGCAACCTTTTACGAACCCTGACGAAACACAAAAATTATAACGTTCGTCAGCATTCGCCGCTCCGTGAGATACGGGTTTAAGTGTCTTGTCCAAGGACACATAAGTAGCATGAGTGGGCTTCAAACCCAGGTCTACCTTTTAGCAGGCCAGGTCCTTATCCACTGAGCTACCTGCTCTACTTCGTTATAAAGACAAATATTAAAACATTTTATTTTACTTTATTATAGATTATTCTCCATGTTATGCCATTGTTAATTTTTTGTTTTTTATTTCACTGCTTTTTTCCTTGATTTTTATGTGGTTGGGACTGTTGCTCTTTATGTAGTTGGATGGACCAGGCCACCCCCTTTAAAAAAAACAAAAAAACTCTTTCCTACGCCCGTGTATTAAACAAAACACAACAACAAACATGCTTAAATCATTTTTCCCCTTTAACAAAAGTATTAACTTGTATGAAATTTTAATTTTTTTTAATCTGGCACAGGAAGTGCACAGATTTGCCACAGAAATGATGAAGAGCGACAGGCGGATGTTTGACGTGATGAAGCACAGCGCATCCTGTCTGCGCACGGAACGGGTTTAGATTCGGGTCAGAATTCGGTTTGAGCGGCAATAGAGGGAGCCGGAGGGAGGCGCACACCTTTGCGCACACAGACTGAAGGGGGACAGGCTCCTTCCACCGGCAGGAGGAAGAGGAGGAGGCGGAGGAGGAGGTCTCTGTGGAGCAGCAAGACTACCTGTTGAAGCTCACGGCCGTGGCGGACCCACGCTGATCGTGGATCTGCGGGATGAAGAGTCCGAACATGTTTCCGAGTGCTTTTCTCTGCTTGGCTTTGGTTCTCACTCACAGGACGCAAACCTGCAGTGGATTTAACATCGATGAGCGCTTTGCTGTGATCAAAAAAGGACCAACCACAGGCAGCCTCTTTGGGTTCTCGGTGGCGCAGCACCAACAGACGGAAGGATCGGTTCTGTAAGTGCTCTCCACCGTTCACACAGCGCGCAGCTCTTTCCGAGGTTACGCACTTGCTTTAGAGCAGAAAATAAAATAAAAAATCAATCATAAAACGCCTCATCAGGAATTACTGCGGCTGTTTAGAGTCCAGACGCACCAAAGAAATGCGCAAAACCTGCTGCAGGAGCGCATGTTGCGCTTAAACACCTGTAACACTTTCTAAAAAGGCTTCAAACATAATTTAAAGTAATCTGATCTGTTGTATGTCACTACCTTAAAAAAAAAAAAGTAACAATTTCAACCACCTGTTAGAAATCAGAGCAACTTCTGATTAAAACCTTGACCCTTCAGATCCAGGTTGCAAGATCCGGAAGAGGCGCTAATCCTGTATGCAGATGATGAAAGAATATATATTTTTAATACTAATAGTTTGGTCTGACCGAATTCAAACATCTTATAGCCCAGGTCAACATAATAAAACACATTTGCCAACTAAGTGAAATTCTGCACAATCTATTATGCTGTTTGATCAAATTAAACTTAAAGGACAAGTTCACTTTTTTACAAACTTGGTCACATTAAAACATTGTAAGTGTTTGGCACATTGTGAAATATTACAGAATTGCATCTGGACCATATGGGAATTCTGTTACGTGCAGGAAGCAGAAGTATTGTTTCAGGTTTTTATGCGTTTTAGAATTAAACCCCAAACAATTTAAAGCTACAGTGTGTAGGATTTTAGGGGTGATTATTAACAGAAATGGAATATAGCATTCAAACGATTGACGCTCACACTTAACACATATGTGAAAATGAATGAAATCCATACACTATGCAACTCAGATTTCACAGAAACAAACCGGAAGCAATGATGGTTGTGAGCGAATCACAAGCGCGCGAAAACGCGTCTACATCCTGTTGCAGTAAAGCTTGTATCTCACCGAGAGAAGAGCCCTAATCTTTTTCCTGTCTTTTTTGGCTGGTCTTTACATTCTCCATCCACTTGCCAAGGGATTGCATGTTATTTCTTTGAGACTAATTAAAAAGAACGGGGGGGGCGACCAGGAAGAGGTCCGCTGCGGACTCCTGGGGAGTATATAAGGACAAGTCTGCGAAAATTAGCGGTCGCTCGTTCGCCACCAGGGTTTTCAGCATGTTGAAAATCTGCAGGCGACTTGACGGCGATGCGAGCAGCTACTTTGGGAATGTGGATATTGATTCAGACTGCATTGCCACCAAGTGCAGAATTAAACGAACGGCCGTCCGTCTCTGTCGCAACTGGGTCGCAAGCCCGGTGAGATAGGGGCTTATGCTTGTTGTCTCATAGGGCGTTCTACACTGACGTCACTGATGCCATGACCCGTGTGTAGGCCTATGGCGGTAACGCAGAGCGCCGCCTTTGCGAGGTCCGGGAAGCAATGGTTGTGAGCGAATCACAAGCGAGCGAAAATGCGTCTACATCCGGTTGCCGTAAGCGGCTGCTAGTCTCCTACGTACCTGAGTACTACTTGGCTGTGAGACTGTCTAGGAACACCAGGAGCTGTTGACGCAATTCTCGATGTAGAACTGGAGTTGTCAGGAAGGGTATCCGGTGGAAAACTTGTGCCAAATTCCAACGTGGATCTCTACCGGTTCTGCGGTGGCGACCCAGAGCAACCCAAGTTGAGCACGGGTTAAATGAGTTCCCGGAAATTTTTGAAACATTCAAAACTGGTCCGAGTTTTGAGCATGAACCTGCATGAATCGTCCCGAGTCGCTACTCGGGGAACACTCGGCGCCAAACCCAGCCTAAAAAGACATTCTCTGTGCGTCCACTGTCCATTCTTATGGCACTCATCGCCACACTAAAGATTCCTACTAAAGATCACCTGAATCTAAAGCTAAATGAATACACAGCAGCGAGGAGTTCTCAGCGTTGACTGACCGAGACACGCCTTCCACGCCTAATTGATGCCGTAGCTGCAGGTGAAACAGGTGGGCCGGGCGAATCGTGTTCCATTCTGGAGCTTGTCTGGGCCTCTGAAAGGAGGCTGATGCACTTTAAGGTTCACAGGGAAATGAATCCTTTTGTACGACAAAGGTGTAATTTCAGACTGTTGTGTGTGTATTTTAGACTTCCACATGCTTCATTTTGAGAATGCGCAGAAAGCTGGGACGTGGCTCGCTCTGCTTTGTTTTCACCTGTCCTGAGGCAATTTGGTTTGTGTTTCACAGTCAGGGTGTCCGCTGGCCTTTACCACTTATTTAAGAATTGCTTTTATAAAAAGGGCATCTGTGTGTGAACAGCCGATTTAATAAAGGATCTTGAAGGTGAAGGTCTGTTATTTTTATTTTTTTTTCCTTTTCCAATTAGTTTCCCCACATCCTTCCTCCTCTGTAATCACAAAGCTGGTTGGTAACTTATCTGCGTCCTTGTTCTGCTTTGAAGAGCAATGTATAGGAAGAAAATTGTAAACCATTCCTTGCTTGCTGCAAGTTGTCACCGGCGAGGTGAGACTGTGAATGTGCAGCTTCAGTCCGTTAAGTGGCAGATTAGTGTGTTTTACAAAGATTTGCCCAGGTCGTGGAGACTAACGTCAATCTGACACCTGATCAGTGTGCCGTCTTGAGCCTGTCCCCAGAGGGATGGAGTCACCATCCACAGACTGCACGGCCGTGGTAGCCGAGGAGGTCACTGTATGTTTTGACCCTTCTTTGCTTTGTATTCCGTCTGGTAGCAGGATTATTCCGGATCTAACAAACTCATTCAGTTGAAATTTACGAATCATTTCAGGGTGCGGATGCAGCAATTATTGCTCTCTAAAACGTTGCATGAGGTAGGGGTGGGTGGTACACTGGTGTGATAGTCCACCATGATATGATTGCACAATGCCGCCAACACTGTGAGAAATCAGTTTTCTATACCACTAAAGGAACCATGTTTCTGTCTGCCGCTATACGTTTCGCCATGTGAGTACCAACAGTTCTATAATTGCACAGACTGATGGTTGACATACATGTGACGTGTCGGAGGTCATTTTTAGCTGCGATTAACAACCCACTAATTTCTTAATTACATTTTATTTTTTTTCCCCATGCTAAAAGTGGCTGGCCGCCGTCTTGGATTAACATCATTTCCGCCGGTTGGCACACATTCCTCACTTTCCAGGATGCCATTAGACATACCTCACCTCTCCGCATTGATCAGTATGAAATCCATCAATGTCCACCATAAAATCAGCCCATCCATGCTCCATTTGTCAACAGACAGCTTCAAAAGACTCCAACCATCAACTATATAGGTATTTATGGCGTTCTTTCAGACAGAGGAAGGCGTGATTTCAGATGTTTACCTGCTGGGGGCGTAGTTTTGCATCAGGACTCGCTGATCATCTTAAAGGCCTACATGTTGTCCATCCCAGGGACGTATCACGTGAGCTCAGACTATCACACTTGGTCAAGAGTCGGTGTGTTTGCATGGGCTTATGGGCTCGCTTTCCCCTATAATGGTACACAGCCCCCTCAAAATTTTTTTTTTTAACACCAATGAAAATAAGGCTGAATATCCATTAATATGGAAATCGATAATCATTTTGGCACAGCTCCGATCAGCACTGCTTGCATTGAGGCTGAGATGATCAGAGACGGAGGTAGTCTGTGCGGCCATTAAGCGTTTTTTTTCCTGTTCTGCTGAGCGCCACATGTGACACAAAACACCTGTTAAATGCTTTTCTTATAGATGTAACTGGCTATAAAGTCATTTCCACATGAAGACATAACAGTGAGATTGCACCTTAACCATTTCCATGACTAACGTTTATCCCAGCGTTTGGTGAATGCAGGGAAAAGTTCAAAGTGGTCAAACATCAGCAAAAATCACGTTACCGGAGTTTGGTAGCGAACCACAAACGCAGCACGGCGTTCCACAACATGGTGCTAGCGGAGGCGGGCGTTAGCCAGCGCCCCATTAGAACAAGCGGGACTTTTGGCAACGTGCGGGAGAGGTTGTCGACACACCACTGTCCGGTGATTCTGAGCAGGCAGGGCGAAGCAGCGCCCAAAGGTTAGCCAGCGTAGACGATCGCACCAGTAACTTAGGCTAGCGGGGGGAACTTGGTCGTAGCGGAGATTAACTTTCTCTAAAGGTCTCCAACGTAGCCAGAGGTACGTCGGCAAACGGCGCGAAATTTTAAACATCTTAAAGTTGTAGACGTGGTCGACGTTCATCGGCGGAGGCTCGCGGACGGCGACGTTTGCCAATGCGTCTCGGCGAGATTGCGCCTTTAAACTGTGATTCTGTTGTGTGAGCCAGCGAACTTTTGCGCTCTGTGCGTGCTCATTTAACACTTAACAAGCATTAAGTAAACAGCCACAGATTTGTCTAACATAAAACTGTAAAAATCTTTGATTGATGAAGGTTTTCATCCAGATTTTAACTTTGAAGGAGCTGATTTGAAAATGAAACTAGTCCTGGTTAAACTCGTGCGCAAATAAGATTATTAAAGGGGTCGTATAGTGCGAGTGTCCGTTTGTCTGGATACAGACTGATGGCACGGGAATGGGAAGTATCCACTGGAACTACAATGATAACTATTTTGATCATCTATTACGTTTTGAGTCTTATTTTTTTATTTATTTTTTTAAAATGTCCAAATTCTCTGATTTCAGTTTGTTAATAAGAAAGTTATGATCCTGTGCACCTGCCAGCTGAACCATCTGTGCGCTGGATGCGTGAGAAAGACCTTTATGCATAATATTTGTGTTTTTGTCTTCAGTACACAGCGATCACAATGATCTTATGTTCATTCTGTGAGAACGCACTGACGTCTACCGTGGTTTGTTTTTTAGCATCAGATCTGTCTCACTGCACCGCATTACTAACAGGAACTAGAGTGTGACTGTTCGGGGGGAAAGGTAAAGGTTGGTGTTATAAGCCAGTCATGACATGCGCCGTGTTCTAAGTGGGCATTCTTTCTTTCTGTAAGCTCGGGTCAGACAAAGGCTACAATAAGATTTTCCACCCCAGTTCTGCAATAAAGTCGGCACAGGAAAGTTTTGTGCACCAACATGAAGCCTATTATCCATTTAGTCTGATCTTAGTAGTGTATTTTAGCTGAGTTGAAGTCATTTAAAGAATGTATGTGGAATTGAAGGTACATAACCATTGCTTGTTTTCAGGGATGGGCTGCACCTTAATTGTCTTAAATGTACCTGAGGCCGACCCTTGGCGTATTCGCCTTACCCCCTCCGCTTTCAATCGCCCATTTAAAGTATCAGTTTTTCTTGAAGGCTTTTTCTGTTCTCTGATGTAGCAGGGAGGAGGGATCGGGCGGTCAGCTGGCCACCCATTGGCTCTTCCAGTCCCCTAACCCGGTGGTATGCTCGGAATGTCTCTTCGGCACGACCTGCCAGGTTTCATGTCGAGACAAGACAGAAGTGAGAGTGATGATTCCAGGGACAACTTAGGAAGATGCACAAACCTCCAAAATTTCTCCTCAAATCCAGTCCTTTTGTGTATCCTCCAGCGCGTGATGATTCTGTCGTTTTGTAAATCGGAACCTCTGCAACCTGAGAGGGAGAACTTAATTCCACTGACTGAATCAAAGTTGAAGTGCCTCTGCATTTCCTACTTCTTTCTGTCTGACTGCAGTGACCTGGGGCCATCAAAGTGTGTCATTAATTTGACAGGGTTTTCCCCTTTCTGCAGCGAGTGTGCAGATTAGATTAATCCACCTGCTGTAACGTTTGTAGGCTTGGTTTGAAAATGCACAGCACTGCGCTCTGTGCTTCCTCAAACCTAAAGTCTGATAGAGACCGGAATTGATGCAGAGGAACAACGTTATCTGCCACCTGAGCATCAAATTTCACCACCTCTAGGCTTAAAAAGTGGCTATGGTCAGAATGAAATCATGTCAGTTACAATGGATTCCAGAGTTTTCATAGTAGGAAAATGGTGCTCAAATGTCTGCAGACATTTGGAGATGTTGGGCCCCAATCCTGATGATCTGTATAGCAACTACATTCAGGGCATCCACTTTGCTTTTTATACACCATGTAATCTGAGTGCAAAGTAAAGCGCGAGGCACTAAAGGGTTGAATTCATTCATTCATTTTCTGAACCTGCTTATTCTGTGATGCGATTTTGTGACGCAATTTTAGATATCTGAAAAGTAAATTATCTTGATGCTCAACCTTGGCCTTAATAGTGTAGCAGACAACCAAAACAATCGTGCATTTTGTGGTACAAGCATGAAATTTCTACCACAGTTAGTACATACCATAAGGTTTATTTTCAGATATGGAGCCAAGTTGGATTTGACCTCTGAGGACCATGAGGGGTCAATGAAGTTTTTGCCCCATAACTCCATAACATTCACTCATAGATAGTCCAAACTATACCTTTTTGGAATCTTTATGATCAGGCAAATAATATGGTATATGTTTCAATATGATGGAGGATTTTTTATATTTTGACCCCTGTGTAATCCTTCATTGACCCCTCATGGTCCTCAGAGGTCAAATCCAACTTGGCTCCATATCTGAAAATAGACCTTATGGTATGTACTAACTG
>OMMV01181889.1:0-10764 GCA_900302635.1 Chatrabus melanurus
ACGGAACATACAGTCAGCGAGACTATAAAAAATTCTATAGTAGACAACAATACACCATTTGAAAGGAAACAAAAGAAATAAAACAAACACAAGGATTAGTCCAACCGTTGTCTAACAAGACTCAAAGTTTGAGCGGCATGACCAGAGATTTGTTTTCTTCTTCTTCTTCTTGTTTAACAGCAGTTGGCAACCAGCGTAAAAGGTGCATTACCGCCACCTACTGCGCCGGAGCAGAGATTCAAATCGGCTCCAGGCTTATATAGGCGGATAGTAATGCCTCTGCAAGTGAATCCGTGGTGCATCATACGGTTCAGTTTAAGCCACTGCCCACCAAAAATCTGTGGCGAAACACAGAAATTTTTGTTTTGACTGTATGATGTCATAAAGATCAGACCTCCTCTGTTGGTTTGAGGCGATACTCATCATTAACCAACAAAGTATGCACTCGATTAGTGTAACTGTTAGATCAATTTTTTGGGAGTATTTCTGAAGTTATAATCATAAGTTCGTTGGACTTGGTGTCCGATTATCGCATCATGTCTCTGAGCAGCTATTGAACGCGTTAAATCCTTCTAGAAATGCTTCTGTTTTCTACTGCTTATCCCGTTACGAATCGAGGGGCGTTAAAGTTCTGGCAGACTGACAAACTGTCGTGGTTTTTGCCCCGCCTCTGTCGAGAAAAGATTTGTTGTCATTTAAAGAAAAGTTACACAATGGAACCTTGTTCTGTCTTTTTTTTTTTTAAATACATTTTCCTGGTTGTTTCCTGCCAAAAACCTTTGCACAGTACTGCAAAAAGGACTTTAAATAAACAACAAATTCTTAATCTGACTCAATTATCAGGACCACAAAAGTTAAATAAGCTTTTTACTTTTAAAACTCATAAATCTTTTCTAATGGGATTTCCTTTAGCTCGGAGGAGTCGCTGTTCTCGTGTTGTTCTCGTGTTTTCTAAAGTGTCTGACAAAGAACTGAAAAAATTCCAACTAATAATTAACTTTTCTTTCTTTAAAGTCGCACTCCTTATGTTTGTCTCGCTTTAGTTGTAAATAATAAAATAATTTCCACATTTGAACGTGAATGTGCAGCTTTTTGCTTTGTAAGATTTGAGATACAATTGTAATTGATATTAGTTAATTCTGTCCCTTGTGCTTGTCAGCGTGATGCATGACATATAAAGATGTAATTTCACAAAATAAACCACAATTGTTGCGTAAATTTTGATTGAACAAATATGAAACAGCGGCCTCTAGTGGCCACCAGGAGCCTGTGATTAGCAACAAGGCTTCACAAGTAACCTGCCTGTCTTTATTTTATGTTATAGTCATTGTGAAGGTTAAAAGATGCCAACATAGCCCAAAACAGGAGGTTCACTGCTCCTCACCCGGATCTACGAGAACCTGAAACGTCAGAGCTGAATACGCAGCGGTTTTTACAGAGCTACTTATGGAACATTTGTGAACTCACTAACTCCATTAATCCTACGCCTTGCTAATCGAAGGAATATGAAAACTCAGGTCCAAAAGCTCCCGATTTCACAGCAGTGTCCAGATGGAACTTTTCCCCTCAATTTTAAGTAAATACTAAAGATTCAAAAACTGCATTTTCGTGTCTCTTTTAGAAAAGGCCATCGCTGTGATGCCTCGCCAAACATCAGTCAATGTCCATACGCTTGGCTCCCAAAGGCCATTTTTCATCGACTCCATTTGAGGATCTGCTTGGCCTTGAAGTGTAATGAGGGTGAACGGCCATGCTGCATCATCACCGACACAACACGGCTCACCAAATGGGCAAGCGACGACAAAGACGGCCCTGCAACACATTTCATCTCCTCCCGCCCCTCTCTGGCTGGATGACACACAAATTTCAACAGCGTTTTTCATGAGACAGACTGAGAGCTGTTTCTGCTGCCCTTCAGTCCGCTCCAGTAAATCTGGCTCTCAGAGGGACGGCTCAGACGGACTTATGGGTTTGTGGATTGTTGCCTGCGTTCTGCCACCCAGTTGTTTTCACACACACAGAAGATGGAGCGTTGCCTTATCTCGATGTTAAAAGGTCTGCTGACTTTCAAACACATTTGTGTTTCGCTGCAAACATTTGCTTCAATGTGACAACAACCGTGGCTATTCCTTAACTTTGGCAAAAGCTTCGGCATGTTAAATTCACCTCCAGATTGTTAGCACCACAACTCAAAAACAATAAATGCCATCGTCTCGTGTGTCTCCAAATTCAAAGGGCACACAATGAGGACAATCTGATTCAAATTTGGTTCACTTTGATGCACCAAATTAATAGAAAAAGCAAGGTTGCATTTCTTGGCGGCCCCAAGAGAATAAGGGAGAAGCCAAAAGAACTTACTTGCATGTATATATATCTATATATAGATATATATCTATATGTAGATATATATGTCAAAACCATAGTGATATTTATGAAACATGGTGAAAAAGAGGAATTCACTCTGGATTCAGATTGAGAAGTTCTTTTTCTTTTAACCGTCAGATTTAGGTTTTTATTGTCTTCTTTTTTTGGGGGGGGGGGTTGTCATCTTTTTTTTCCTTTTTTTCTTTTTTCTATCCCCCAAATAGTAATTCAACCATCTTGATTAAAAACTGACGGAAATGTGTGCTACATGACCACAAATGCAATTTGGTCCTGAACCAGATGATCCAGATCCAGATGGTTCAGATCTGGCAGACTGTTGACTGTCTGCCCAATTTTAATTTAACCCCAGTTTTTTACTTTAAATGATCTGAGCTGATTTTGCTGCAACTTTGTGGGATTATTGTTAATTATTAAAGTATAAGGACCCTTTAATTTTCGATGATTGTTCAGACGTGGAGTCAAAATGATCTATTGATCATTTCTCATTCTCTCACAGTTCTTAGACAACTGAGCCAATCACAGAGGAGTATGAGGAAAATATATCACAGAATGATAAAAAGTCTTATCAGGATGCTTCAGAGGACTGACAAGAATCTACAAAAACCACAAACCTGCAGCCAAAGATGCATCTTAACTTCCACCATTTCATTTGTATAAACATCAAAAACTCAATCATTAAGTTTTCCATTCATGTGGCCTTATTTTTTTTAAACCGGCATAAACCTGATAAACCTCTACCATACCCGTGAGTGCATTACACTACAATAAATAAATAAACAAGAAAACAATAATAATTTAAGTTGTTTACGCTCATGTTTTTTTGTCGTATCACATAATATCACATTTAAAGTTTTTAAACATAAATTGCAAGAATAAAAACTTTTTAAGAAAGAAACATTTTAAGGAAATGCTTGTTTCAGAGGAATTGTGAAAGAGGTCGTTTTGCACATCAGGATTCAAGTTAAACGTCCTGAGTCCATCTGACCTGTTGGAGTCTGCAGAAGTTACGCTTTAAATTTGGTTCCATTTGCACAAAAATCAAAGTAATGCATGCTTTGTGGCGCAGCGTGCACAACGTCTGTCAGCTGCAAGGCTGCAAACCTCTGCGTTTATTTACTTTTACTCTATGCAGCAGCAAATGACATCATTTGGGAGTCAGCTGTTAATTTACAGGCGACATCCAACGACTTCACTGAAGCTCCTGAATTTAATCACATTCGACTTTTATTTTCAGCCTCTCTCCTTCCGATTCTCTACAGGTTACAGTCCTTCATTAAAATGGTTTATTTGCATGTTTTTGTTTTAAGCATCATCGGGTAGCGGCTCATCGGGTAGCGGCTGAGTGTTTACGGTAAGCGTTCAGTCTGCAGCTTGTTGACAGATTTGTTGATTTTATTTTTTCTTCTGGAAAGTGATTTTTGAACCTGATGCCGTCCTGAGCAACATTTCAGAAATATTTCCACCAAAGCTCCCACGTGTTTGTGGCTCGCCGTGCACGCCGCCTTGGCACAAAAACACCCAACACAAGCACAAAGTGGAAAATACCAACTTGTAGCTGCATGAAAAACGGCCAAAAGTGGCTTTAATGAATGTCCGTGGGCTCTCGACGACTAATGAGCGCTACTGTATGAGCGTGCTGTCTTACATTATACGCTATCGTCTCCATCGGGCCAACACTGGCGCTCAGTGTCTCACCTCGTGTCGCGCTGGCAGGCAGGGTCACCGTGTGGCTGCACCGGGCCGCCGTGTTTGCAGCACAAACTCCTGCCATCAGCGCCTTCCTTTGACAGAGAGTTAATCTTTATCAGAGATGCTAATCTTTAACCTCAAACGTAAAAGGAAGCCTTGACACCGGTAGAGCGAGGGGGAGGATGAATGTGTTTGCAGGGTATAAGAGTGGGGGGGTCAGTTTGGCCTTTTTTTTGCTCCTGGGCCATGAAAAGTGCCACGCTCACCAAGTCTGTCAGGCCCTGAGGAAGAGCGATGGGTGTGAACGCCGGAATGTGTCGGAACAAATGAAAAGGCTTTGGGGAGGGCAGGTTGAATTTTGAGCTGAGTGTGTTCAAATAAAGTTGTTGGACTGTGTTGAAATGTTGCCCGCTCAAAGCTTCGGGGTTGTGCGTCGGAAAGTTTCTTCCCGCTTCGATTTGAAAGCGTTTGGCCGACAAACGCTGGCGGGGAAAACGTTTCATTAGCTGCTTTTAGGGGACGTCATTACTGTGTGATAATGGAAACATTAAACGTCCTCTTTCCTCGCCAGCGCCGCCATGTTTACATTAACAGGAACACGGCAGCTCGCGTCCTGAGGCCGAAGCCATTTTTAAACAGAGATTCCGCCATTACTGCCACTTAGGAGGCTCGCCGTGCATCAATGCGCCGCCTGTGCTCGTTTATGCACGGCCGGCGCCATAATGTTGCACCGGTGACTCCAGGTGGGATGTTAGCGTTCTGGCATCAGACGACACGATGTGAACGGTGTCATCATTTAACGTGACGCGTCGGAAATACAAACACGTCGAGCAGACGGAAACATTGAGTTAGTCGTTATCAATTCACGCTGCGTAAAGGCGTGGTCACATGATGTCGTTTACCGCAGCGTGCAGTGAACGCGGGGCAATGTGGAGAAAATTGGCCAACGTTATCGCCGTTTGGTAGCGAACCTCAAACGCAGCACGGCGTTCCACAACGTGGTGCTGGCGGAGGCGGGCGTTACCCAGAGCGCCATTAGAACAAGCGGGACTTTTGCCAACGTGTGGGAGAGGGGGTCCGCCACGGCACTGTCCAGTGATTCTGAGCAGGCGGGGCGAAGCGGCACTCAAACGTTGGCCAGCGCAGACAATCGCACCAGTAACTTTGGCTAGTGGCGGCCAGCGGACACAAACATTTGCAAAAACGTTCGTCTACGTCGGTCCAAACGTCCAGGTGTGACTGCGCCTTAAGGACCACTGACTGTACAACTATATCCTGGACAAACCCTCCGTGACGCCACTCAGAGGTTTTCTGAAGAACGGCACTGAAGCTCAAATGGGGCGGGGCTGGATGTCGCCATATCGGCGGCGCTTACTCCGCCGAACTCCCAGCCAACCCATAAATGGGTTGTTCAAAACCCTGGTGGCGAATGAATGACTGCTTATTTTCCCTAACTTGTCTCTAACTATTCTATAACTAGTCCTTTTACTCAGCAAGGAGTCTTCAATACCAAGTCGCCCCCCTGCCCCCCCCCGGTCTGTTTCAGTCGTCTCATAAAAATTACATATTTTTTAAAAGCCGCACTTCAGAGAGAGAGAGAGAGAGAGGAAAAAGAGAGAGATACACGGGCGTCCCGCACGCGCACCACACACATACACACACACACACACACACACACACACACACACACACACACACAGAGACGCAGTGGGATCAGTTCATCATGGACGTTTCTTTAACTTCCCCCGCACACAAATCAATCAATATTCCAATAGTTGCAAGTCAATAATTACTTCATATGATAAATATCTCCATAACATGTGCAATAACAAAACTGTGAGCGCACACGTGAGAGAAAACGGGAGTCACGCACGCGCACCACACACAATATTGCCCAGGAGTGGCTCCACAGTGGTCAGTAGAAAGAGCGGTTGCCCGGTTCGCCACTTCGAATTCTTCTATCAGTCGTCTAAAAATTCAGTCGTCACAGTCGCCAAGCGGTCGTCTCTCAGTGAGATACAACAAATAATCTTAGTCATCTCAGGAAATTCTGGAAAACTTTAATAAACTCATTCGATAACAGTGGAAACTATTCTGGTCTCCCAATGTATTAGTGAGGACTCTGAACCAGTCACTGACAGAAAAAATGATGCCTGATTATTTTAATGAAGATTTTTTTGTTTCATCTGGGTTTTTATTTGAAAGTTTAAATTCTGAACCACTTTATACAGAGTGTGCTGGAAATATGATTCCACCTGGGTGTGGTTTCATAGAGATTACTGTATTGGAAGTTCAAAATGCCTTCAAATGTTTAGACACTTCAGAATCAGTTGGCCCAGATATTTTAGAATCATTCTTTATAAAACTGGCTGCTTATCATATCGCGACTCCTTTAACCCATGTTTTCACTTCCATCTTTGGTGTCGAATAAAATCTCAGCGATATGGAAATCAGCTTTTGTTCTCCCGTTGCTGAAAGAAGCAGATCCTGGTCAATGAAATAGCTACAGACCTATAACTAAATGTTGTGTTCTTGCAAAGGTGTTTGAATCCCTTGCCAGTGAAAAACTTAAAACATTTTTGTAAGACCATGAGGTACTTTTCATGTATCAGTCTAGTTACAAGTAGTGAATGATATAATAGATTCTACTAATAAGCGCCATCATTGTTCCGCTTTGTTTCTTGATTTCTCCAAAGCTTTTGACACTGTGGATCACATGATTATGAAAGATATGCTCAGCAGTGTGGGCTTGTCTTCTGGTACAGTAGAATGGTTTGTGGATTACTTCACAGGCAGAAGGCAGTGCTCAGGTTGAAGGTCTCAAATTGGGGCTGCTGAATGTTTCAAAGGGTGTCCCTCAGGGCTCAATTTTAGGACCATTACGTTTTACAATTTATATTAGCACACTTTTTTATGCAGATGACACACTGTAATGTCACTGGCAGACTACATTTAACCTGATTCATTCATCCATTCGTCCATCCATTTTCTGAACCTGATTATTCCAGCTAAGGGTCAGGGGAGGCTGGAGCCTATCCCAGCGGTCATTGAGCAAGAGGTGGGGTACAGTCTGGACAGGCCACCAGTGTATCACAGGGCCTATCATGATTCAAAGTAATTTAAATAACCTGAAATTGGTTTTAAACAATGATGAGATGAAAATCATGTTTTCAAGTGTATGCTTTGGATTGTGTTTATCGTGGAGTTTTGCGATTCATTACTAATTCTGTAGCGAGTACTCATCATTGTACTACGTATCATCATGTTGGCTGGCCCTTGTTGACTGTGCATAGGTTAACGCACTGGTACATTTTAATTTACAAATCAATCTTGGGCATCTTGCCTTCTTTCTTATGCGATCTGAATAACAAGTCATACTGCAAATTGCAGTCTATGTTCATCAAACTTGTACCTCCTACTTGTGCCCCAGGTTTGCACAGAGACAGGGAAACAAGGCTTTTAGCTTTTCTGCTCCCAGTGACTGGAACAAGCTTCATACAAGGTCATATACACACAAAGACAGAGCTTTCCCGAGCCAATCATTTTTTTGGTCGTATTTAAATTTATTTCCATAAACACAGCATCGTCTCAAGAAATTTCTGACTCTAAACGGTGTAGTGTATATGCCAGGCCTGTATGTGGCGCTGTAACGCTGCCATGGAAATACACCAAAAACGGAGAGGAAGACATGGAGCATGTGCATAAAGCTTGCGTGCTGTATACAATACAAGAAGAAGAAGATGTCACACTGGATTACAAAATGACTAAACTACAAGAGAATGTTGACTGGGACTCATGTCAGTCGAAATACACTGATATAATGGATGCATTCGAGGTGTAGTATTCAAGGGGCCTGGCAAAGAAGGATTTCCCTCATGACGTAAACAGTATATCAAGAGCACAGGTCACCGCCAAGTTAAAGAACATTCGAAGCAAATACAGGCAGGCGGTGGACACTGGGCGTTGGAGTAGCCAAGGACGGGTGGTGCTCATATATTTTGAGCTTTGCACACTCAATCGATGCCGGCATCGAGACGGGTGACCTGGAAGACCTGGAGGAATCATCATCGTAGTCCTCTACACAGACAGTGGGGCTGCCTGCCGATTCTCCAAACTCCACTGAAGCTCTTGAAAGTCTTCCTCCTGTGGTTGTAAAGCAGCGCAGGGATTAAGGGGTAAGGCTGAGGTTAGAGAGGTGGGGCGATGATATCATCATTTCACAAAATGTGCGGATTGCTTGTATACACGAAAACACAAGGGCATGTTTTGAAATGTATTCTCTGGGACCTGCTTTAAAAAATGAGTGGTTTCGGGCTCTGAAAACGGCGGTTTCGTCTGGATGAAAGGCCGATTCGATAAAAAAAAAAAACCTATGCGTATAGGGCTAAGCATGGCTTTGGGTGTACGCCACCTAAGCTACAGCAACTGGTCTCTGTGCATGCTTTTAAGACCCTTTGGAAAGACAAACAAGGAAGTATTTGCCTTCGATTGCCTCAATAAAGAGCTGAAGGAAAGGAGGATGAAAGAGGCAGAATTCTGACAAAAACCAGAAAGAGAATATGACCCCATGAACAGCAACAGGAGCCTCCAAACAAAGAAAAGTTATAGAGCTAAATATATTTCACAAGAAGATTTCAACAAAATGTGTCCTGAGGACAAAGTCAAACTCTTTAAGTCCCACAAAAATTAACCCCGGAAAGAAAGCTGGGCGATATGACCAAACTCTCATATCCCAATATAAGTCATGTCATATCCTGATAACGATATATATCAAGATATAATACATTTTCTGTACATTCAATGAATAGTTTATATACAAAGACCAAATAGAAAGGCCCCTTTCCTATTACAATTTAAATTATATACTCATTCACTCATATTTGATTATTTTTCTCATTTTATTAAAAACCTTTGGGCAAATGTTTAAGTATGCAAAAAAATACTCTGACTTTTGAAACATATATATTATTGTATTATATATATTTGTGCGCACAAGTTAAATAAATAATTTGCTCAGTGCAAACGGCCAACACATTCATTTCTCTGCATGAAGGTATCTCTCTGAGAAATCTATTCTGTGCTCAATAAACATATTTGTGTTATTTATATTTGTGTTAAATAAATATATTTGTGTGTATACACAATAACCTTTCTCACTCTGGCGTTACTCTTACGTCACCGTGTAGTGCGTGCGCTCAGCACAGCGCACAAACTAATCAGAAAATAATTCAGAAAATCATGCAGGTAAATTGTATCTTGTGCACAAAAAGTAAGTGTTTGGAGCGCTGTGAATTGTGACCAAAACAAAATATTTTTTTCCTCTGGCCAAGCTGCATCTTCCTTCCTCCTGTCCGCCTGGAGAGAAGGACGGTGCAGGGAGCGCAGAGCACACATTACTCTGTGGTTCTGCAAACTCTTTGTTCATGATCCGCCATCATCACATTGTATCATCAAGTATTTTCTTCCTCATACGCTCTGAACTCTGCCTTTGTCCTGCAGGCTCACATGCAGCGCGTATGAAAACACGGGCATATGTTCGTGTATCCCCCGGGGATACACAAACAATCAAAATGTGTTTCAGGAGCTTAGTGATGAAAATCCTGGAGGGACTTTGAGCGATAGTTTACTTAGATGATGTGCATTTTGCAGATAAGGAGGGAAAAAAAAATCACCTCCACTTCACAAGACAGCTTTTCACATGGTACAAGGTCTCATCACACCCCTAGTGTGGGTTTATTTTTTTAAGTTATGATTAAATTTTAAATTAATTTCATTAAAGGCATTACCAGAGTTTTGTGCTTCTAGTCATCTCTGATCTGCAGCCACACTCTGAAATTTGACACAGAGAGAGCCGTGGGCTTTTAGGGACCCGCAAATGTGTGTGGGTGTGCTCGATTTATCCACCAGGCAAAATAAGAGCCTCATGGAATGCACACCACGAAACAAACGATGGAGCGTAATATGAAACAGGCGTTTTTCTATCGTCATATGATCCATATCGTCATATTGCAGAGCCCTATGGTGAACCCTTTCTGGTGGATACAGGAGCGCCAGCATCCATGACCCATCGTGAAATACCACAAAAAGGCAGGCCAGCAGTCAAACTGGCCGATTGAACATAATCCATAATGCCATATGGATTTTGGGAAGGAAAAGTATGGCTGCTGGGTGCACAAAAACCCATGTCTCCACTAGTGTTGCTTTCGTCAACGAAAATTATGACGAAATATCGTTGTCAACAAACCTTTATCAAGTGACGAAGACGAGACGAGATGCAACGTAAATGCTGGTCATGTGATGATAGCTATAATTAAATATATAATGCAATATTGTTGACGAATAAAAACGAGACTAAATGTCTCTTCATTTCCGTTGACCAAAACGAGACGAGACGAAATGTTATAACGTTATTTCGCCTCGTTTCGTCGCGTTATTATTATTATTTTGCAGTATTTCTGAGTCTCAGACCAAAATGTTAGCAAGCTAATTAGCCGCAACTCTTCTTCGTTTGTGAAGTTTTTTGGCGGTTGGCAGACCGACACCTGCATTACCGCCACCATCTGGTCGGGAGTGGATTGGCACTCAATCTACTAAAACTATATTGACTGGGTTAAATAGAATTGCATTACTAAAAAGAGACTAAAATACAATTTTCATTGACTAAAACTAGACGAAAACAGTCATGGATAA
>OMMV01181901.1:0-15311 GCA_900302635.1 Chatrabus melanurus
AATCCGCATTGTTCCTCTTCAATCTGAGGTTCGACAATTGGCCGGACCCTCCTTTCCAGTACCTTGGAGTAGACTTTCCCGGGGAGGCTGAGTAGTGTAATGCCTCTATAATTGGCACACACTCTCAGGTCCCCCTTCTTAAAAAGAGGGACCACCACCCCGGTCTGCCACTCTTTCGGCACTGTCCCCGACTTCCGACATTTATTAATGACCGATTTAACTGAAGTTCAAGGGACATGCAACACTCGAAATCAACTCTAGGTTGTTCCACGGGGCAGCATGGAGGCACAGTGTTTAGCACTCTTGCCCAATACCAAGAAGGTCCAGGATTCAATTCCACCAATGGCCAGTTTCTTTCTGTGTGGAGTTTTTGTGTTCTCCCCATGTCTGCGTTGGTTTACTCCGGGCAATCCGGTTTCCTGCCACCATCAAAAACATGCATATTAGGTTCATGCTGCTTTCAATGCCCTTGACCAAGGCAGTGTCTCTGGACCTGGAGTTAGTCTCCAGGCACTGGAATATGGCTGCCCAGTGCTCCTAGGTGGTTGAACTGCGTCTAACTGTAATTAGGATGGGTTAAACGCACAAGACAAATTTCGCTGTATGCAACATACAGTGACAAATTCATTCTGATTCCTCATTTGTGAAACTGTTAATGAACAAATGGGAGCCCAACACACACACCTGGCCATGAAACAGATCAACAGCCAAATATTTTTTGATTACTTTTAGTGCTGTACAAAAGGGGATCCATGCACAAAAATGACTATAATTCCTATATTTACTCAATTTGGATGCAATACCCTAAAAAGAACCACATTCTGCACTACAAGCTCATATTCAATATTTGCTTCCCTCCGTAAGATGCTGTGCCAATGTTCAAACCATTCAGTACCACACAGGCCTGTATGTCACTGGAACCATTAACTGAAGCCCTTTGAGCAGTTATACACATCATTACTAAAATGTAATAATTAAGAAAAATAATCCACTGGGAATGCTTGTTACCTTTCACTAAGAGATTGGTTTAAGTAGAAAGTTAAGGAGTTAGTGAGGTAAAGAAAGTGATATTTCATCCTGGAAGAACATTTACACTTATCAGCATGCATAACACTGTAGTTTTTGAATGCTCAACCCAAGTATAGTTTATCAGATTATTGGCCATCGCTAATCACTAGAATTTACAATAAGGTAAGTTATTTTTGAAAACTGTAATTATGAATTGAGATGATTTGAATATATCTGTCATTTTTACATGGGATTTGTCAAAAAAGGCCTCTCACTATGCAAAAACAGGGTGGATCAATCTGATCTGGATCTGGCGTGCATGCTAAAATGTGGACACCGTTTCACCAGAGTGAAGCATCACTTCAAACAACTCTTCAGAGTGTTAGTAATCAGCCTGGTTAGACGTGAACAGCAAGGTGTTCAGGGCCCAGCAGTGCAAATCCCCCCCCACCAGGTCAGAGGTTAATGAGGACACGAATCCCGCCCCCTTACCCTCCATCTCCACACTGATTGGCTCCGAGTCAGGTGACCCTTGTCCCCCCACTGGAGGAGGGCCATCAGGACCTGTACCTCTTTCAGGGTCACCTGCCTCCTTTGGGAATGCTGCCCCACGTTGGGTTGTGCTGGCACTTGTGGGTGTGGTCTTCCCTGTGGTTGTAGTGAAGGGGGAGGAGGGGGCAACAGAGTGAGTGATTAGTGAAATGTGAAACAGTAAATCAGCCTGGAGAATCAGCTTCAGAGAGATGAGGGTGAGTGCTGGCTGGAAAGAAAACCATCACCTGTTAAACACCACAAAGACCTGATGATCATGACGACAGAGCAGAAACCACGTCATCCCTTCTCACACCATCAGGACACTTTTACAGACACAAAATCATTTTGTAGGGTGCCTTACCAGCTCCTTCATTTAGCCATCAAAAAAGTGCAAATTTGCAATTTCAGCATTAGTGATGACACAGCCTTGATTCCACAGGATGTTTCTCGCTGTGCAGCTGTTATCACACTCCATACTGAAAATAGTCAAATCCTTTAAAAAAAAAACTCCCAACACATTTTGTGACTCACAGCTTTCTCAGAAATGACATCTTGTTTAAAACAGGAAATGCCAAAATAATACATACAGTGGTGCTCAAAAGTTTGTCAACCCTTGAGCTGTTACACATCTGAATTTTGTAATGACATCAAATAAAAAACCAAACAAACCAGAATTCAGGCTTCTTTATATTAAAATTTCTAAAATGATCACCTTTGAACTCAAAGTGAAAAGTAATCTTTACAACATGACAAATAAAAATATAAATGTCAAAACAATAGCGTGCATAAGTATACACAGCCTTAAGTATAACACAACTGAATCACCACTTTTATAGCCAGTTTTCTTCAGGCAAGTCGGGGGATGGATACATGAACATTTCCAAGTCACTGAATATGTTTTGGACTTCATTCACATCAATCAGTAAGAAATACAAACAGTATGGTACTGTGTGGCAAATCTGTCTGGAGGAGGCAGTTCTCAAAAACTGAGTTACCGTGCAGGAAGGAGACAAGTGAGGGAAGCCACCAAGACATCCATGACAACTCTGTAGGAGTTATAGGCTTCTGTGATTGTGGTTGGAGAAACTGCACATAGTGCAACTTTTGTCTGTTGCATCACCAGTTATTCAGCTTCATGGTGGTCTGGCACAGAAAAGGATTTTCTTAAAAAGACGTGAAATATCAGCTACAGATTGTCAGAAGGCACATGGGAGATGCAAGCCCATATTTGATCCGTTTTATTGTATAAAAATCCTTCTCTGCTCCTCTCCACAATGAAGCTGTGAGTGTTGATGCAACAGACAAAAGTTGCACTATGCACAATCTCTCCAATCACAGCCACAGAAGCCTAGAACTCCTACAGAGTTGTCATGAGTGTCTTGGTGGCTTCCCTCACTGGTCTCCTTCTTACACGGTCACTCCGTTTTTGAGAACTCCGTCCTCTAGGCAGATTTATCATACATTATCACACTGTTTGTATTTCTTAATGACTGATGTAAATAAAGTCCAAAACGTATTCAGTGACTTGAAAATGTTCATGTATCCATCCCCTGACTTGTCTAAACAAAACTCACTGTAAAAGTGATGATTTAGTTGCAATATACTGACATGCAGGTCAGGTTAGGTGAATTGGTGACTCTACATTGACGGCAGGTGTGAGTGCGAATGTGTTTGTCTGTCTATATGTGGCCCTGCGATGGACTGGCGGCCTGTCCAGGGTGTACCCCGCCTCTCGCCCAATGACCGCTGGGATAGGCTCCAGCACCCCCCGTGACCCTTAAGTGGAGTAAGCGGGTATAGAAGATGAATGAATGAATACTTAACAATGTGTATACTTATGTACGCCATTGTTTTGACTTTTTTAAAATTTATGTCATGTTGTAGAGATTAGTTTTTACTGAGTTTAAAGGGCATTATTTTAGAAATTTTAATATAAAGAAACTTGAATTATGTTTTTTAAATCCGATGTCATTACAAAATTCAGACATGATATATACACACACTTGGATTGATTGATATTGTTCAGTTACTTTAGATACACAGTACTGTGCACCCTACTGTTTCTGTATAAACTTGGTTAATCCCCATTCCCCCCCACCAAAAAAATCTAAAATAAAAATGTTACAAAATTTTGTCTCTTATTAAACAAAGTCATATCAAAGTAACAGACTTTTTCAGATTAATAAAACCAGAATAGTTTGTTGGTTTGCAGCCCAAAGTGTGACTCCACAAAGACATGTCTTTATAAAACCATGGGACAACCTCATCCAAAATAATGGCACATCATATTTACTTTGTTAGTCCATAATGCTTAGCACTCTTTTTCATAGATTATTTACAAAATTTTCATTTTTTTGCAGCATCTTTGCTTCATAAAATTTTTGTCCCATTGTTTATGCACATGGCCCTCTCTCTTTTTTGAAATTTACAAACAGTACAACATAAGTAATACTAAAAAAAATAAAAGTCCTTTTTTGAGGTGTACTTCAACAATATATCAACAATATATGGACAATATATGTGGATTAGAGGTCTTCATGATTCCCCTGGTCATCAGACCTGAGCCAGATCGGGTCAGAATGTCAGTCTGTCTACTTGGGACCTGGGCAGATCTCATTGTGTTGCTGCTGGTTTTGGATCTGCGTATGTATAATTGACTCGACGGATCAGCGTGCACACACTTTCAGGTCCATAGGACAGAATGCTTGAAAGTGGAGGTTTGTGGAATAGAGACTAAAAAGAAGTAAATGTTACAGCGTGGAGGAGAGGTGTGTGAATAATCAATGATTTGGATGACAGCGTGAGCCTTCAAAAATGTACTGAGTGTCACACAGCTCTCTCTCTCTTTTGCTCAACAGTTAATCCACTTTATTGTAAATGTTATAGAGCAAATTATCTCATATCAAACAGATGTTAATTTCTGTAGATGCGACTTGTGGCAACACTTTTTTTCTTTTCCTGTCTCCCTTTACTGTGTCCACAGGTTGGGATAGTGTTGAGTGGCTAAACGGATTTCATCACAGCTTTTTCTATTACCTCACTCGACTCATTTCACAGCCTCCTTGAGGAAAACCAGCAAACATTATAACGATCATATTTGTAATTCTTTCAAGCATTATGCCTGAAACATACTGGGCATTATCCAACATATTAATTTTGATGACACACTCCATGTCCTTATTGTGTTATTAGCTCTTTGCTGTCCTTGAGGTACTGTGCGGATCATACTGCTACTAGCTTAGACTCTTGTGCTAATAAGCCAACTGTGATGTTAACATTCCGCAGAGCACTCATTCTTTCTCTCACTGTGTGCCAGTTGACAGCATTCAGTCTAAATGAGGTGCCCCGTCAGTTTGCCATCTGTGCCAGGAAAATTAAAACTGTACACTAGGGGGTTAAGCTCTGGCACCATTGGACAATAGCTCCAGGACATTATTATTAGTTCAATTTACCACAATTGTGTTATTCTGATTGTGCTGCTAGGCCCAGAATGTTTATTCTCTGCTGAGTTAAGAAAGTTAAACATTTGATTATATATGCAGGTGGGCATTTGTCTCGTGCCCATCCTTCTACTTGCTGTGATTGTTTGGGTGACAGAAACGCAGAAGAAAGGAAACGTCCTTGCCTTTGGAGTGCGTTCGTACTGGGAGCAGAACCCCCATGTGTAGCAACAGCTTTGTTTAGCATATGGGGCGTTTTATTATCTGGGAAAGCTGCTAATTGATCCTCAGTGCAAAGACTTAAAAGGCTTTTTGTGTGATTCTGATAGAAAAAACCCCCCACAAAAGTCAAAAACAACAGAGACAGAATCTGACTGTGTTGAGAACTTCAAACGGAGCAGTGAAGCATCGGAGGGGTAAGTGCCCTGTAGGATTAAGCAGTAGGTTTGCTCGTCAAGTCTTTCCACTGACTGAGTTGAAATTCATCCAGCGGTGAGGCTTTACACAGTACCAAGGCAGTGTCGAGGTGTGTGACAAAGCCTCTGGCAGACCAAGTGGTCTCTGCTCTGCCAAAGAAACGGAGATGCAAGATCAATTGCTCTGCTGAGCCATAATGGCCGACATATCTCTGCGTGATGGGTTCAGTGCTGATATTAATCACTGTCTTTGACTAACTGCTACTGTTAGCTCTTCTGTGGTCCAACCTGACCAACAGAAGTCCAATTGGACATGTTTGAAAAACACCCCCAAATCTGAAGAGATACTACACTGCAGATCAAAGTAAACCTTAGCTTAAAAAAAAACCCTCCACAACTACTTTTTAATTTTTACATTGTTAGAAAACTGTCACGACGCCACCACTTCAGTCTGATCTGAAGGTTGGCCAGTTTGGAGGCATTTCTGTTTCTATTCTGGCCATGCCAGGAGCTGCACGGTGTGGCCGGCGGGGAGTAATGAGACGTGACAAGGATGATGATCCTTCTTGATACAGGGCATTAGGCGGACCAGCCTGCAGAGCTTGTGGCCTGTCAAAAGAGTGATGCTGCTGCTGTTATATGCTTAAATATAAGCAGCTTAAATATTAAAATATTTAAGCTGTCTAACTGACTGAGAGGGAGAGGTGGCATTGACCATTTTCTCCGCTACAGTAAATCTGTAATGCTTCATGTAGCCAGGCAGAAATATTTACATTTCGGACACTTAACTGCATATATATATTTTGATGAAGGAAAAAAAAACACATATTGGATGGGCTTTTAGCTGGTGAACATGTCTCTTTCAATTTCTTCAATGTGTTCCACATTCGGTATGTATCGGCGTTGTGTTAGGAAGGTGTACCCAACACTTTTAGTGGGGTGATGACAGTGTCCCAAATTCAAAAAGAGACAACAAAATCAATGCGATAGAAAACATTTAGCATTGAGTGTCTTTTTGGCAAGATTGGTCCAGATTGAGCCTGAAATCTGTCTGGAATAATCAACTGACCAGGCAGAGCTCTCTGATAAAGTGCTAGGATGGTTTTCTCTCCTCTTTCTGAATATGTCCTGTACCCAGACTGAATTGAGTGTCGGAAGTGCTGGAACGAACTCAGACAAAAGAGTAAAAACAAGTGTCCTGAGCTTATCCACGTTTCTAAAGACTTGTTTAACTATCAGAAAGAAATAGCTTTTGTCTGTCGGCGTTTAAAAAAAGAAGAAGCAAATATGTGCCTCAGTAATCTCTTGCCAACAAGTGATTGATAATAGGCGCTGTGTAGCAGCAGCTACATCGCCATGCGACGAGAAGTGTGACTGGGTATAGAGATTATTCAAAAAAAGCCTTCAGGTGTACCCTGCATTTTTGCTGTCAAAACGAGATCTCACACCCCTCATGGTAGAGACTCTTACAATTCTACATTCCTCTATTCAAGAAATGAATGTGGTACTACCAAAAGCCACCTCTTCATTTGCTGTTTCAATAGGGGGATTTTGTAGCACTATTTATCATGTGAGCCACACATGCCCAACAGCTGTGTTGGGACCTACTGACCGTTATGGCCATACCGTGACAACACTGAAATAATTTGCATAATTGTTAAAGCACACAGTGAGCCCTTGTACCCTGTGGAATGAGGTTCTCTCTATCTAGAAAAGCCACTCCCATCATCAGATGATAAAACGATCACTCACATCAACTTTGTGTTTACCCATCAATAAAGCAGGGATCTGTGCAACTTTGTAATATCTGCAGTGATCTCAGAGCTTGATGGGATGTTATTTGTGTAATTGTATGTTGCAGTACACCTGTATGGAAGCGTCGACTCATTTATTCAGATTTTTCTTTCAAAAGACCATTTTGTTCTGTAGAGCTCAAAACATACAATTTGCATGCCAGGCACTTTACTGGCAAACATTTTCTCAAGCATACAACTGCAACAGTGACGCAAAAAACACTTAGGCTCTCATGCGCTTCACACTACAGAATGCAGGTATAAGAACTTACACCAATGGACCTCAGGGCCTATATAGGACTTATGTCTTCCTCCAAAAAAATGGCCTTTTTTTTTAACATACTATAAATTCTGATGAAGAGCAGTTCAGCAAGTTTCTACAGATGTAGATTCCTTTAAAAAAAATGCCAACATCTTTTGTTGAATCACTGAATATCGTCTGTGCACTGCTCCAGTGCATTTCCTTAAATGAAACTAATGTGTCAATTTTTTTTTTATTACTTTAATTATTCAAGTTTGTTGAGCAAATGCTTCAGCTCACATCTTGCCCTGTTTTTCTGATAAACTTGCAATGAGCAAGCTGGCTTAAGTTTGATGCATTGCCCACTGACATTCTTGTTTGTCTCTCATCAGTGTGGAACTTATTTTTGTAGTTTAGTCATTTATCATCATCTTTTCTCGCCAACTTCATCACTGGGATCAGAGATATGAACAACAATTCTTCATATCCACAGCCAGCAGTGCAATCAGCTGATTACAAAGCTCGAGTTTAGCCAAACATCTTTGGAAGAGTAAACAAAATAACTTTGGTTAATGTTAGCATAAAGAACAAGAATAATGTTAAAACTACAGCAATAACATCCAAAATGTGAAAAAACTTCATACCAACTAGCTACAGGGATCATACTGCCAACATGTTAGCCTCAACTTCTGTGATTGTAATAAGAATTAAGAGTTTGGGCTGAGCTAGTTTTTTTTTTCTTCAGCCGGTTGGTGCTCAGTCGACAAGTTAATTCAGGTAAATAAAAAGAAGAGATATTCACTGACCATACGCTGAATCTGCTGGTGTGTTTTGCTTGCGAGTGGTCACCAGGACATCTGGAGGAGAAAAAGGTGCAAAAAAAAGGCTGTTACTATATGTGACATATTTCTCAAGATTCCCAACTTCTGGGCTTTCTGATGGGGGTTTGTTTGAACAGGCTGTCCATTAACCAAAACATTGGTGGATCAATCCCTGACTGCTCCTGTGTGGTGAGGTGTCCTTGAGCAAGACACTAAACCTGAAAGAGGATTCACAACCCAATAAAATCAGGCCAGCTTAGTGTCAGGAAGCTCATCCACTTTATCAACTTCTGCCTGCTGTCAGTCGACCATCCAGTTTAAGGCTACTTTACATCACATAAATGATGGTATATTATTAGAGTGATACCAAAGAATTCTAAACTATTTTGGACAGAAGCAGCTGGAAATAGAAATCGGAGCGTCAATGATGCTGCAGCTCATACTGGCCCACTTTGAAATCATTTCAAGCACCATCTTTAAAGGATTTCAGTGGAGAATACAGAAGAAGGTAGCGATTTTTGGATTTGCCGCTTTTCTGACGAACGTTGGCGAAAATCAGGGCTCACATCTGTCGTGAGCGGCATTTTTCTGCCCGACGAGCTGCTGCCCTTGAGGTAAGAATCGCTTTGTCTGGCTGCTGCTGCAGCTTTTGCTTATGTTCACTACATGGTGAACCAAAAATAACTTTAGCGACATGTTTTACAACCGTTTGCAGAAAAATACATTCGCAAAGAAATTCTGGACATGTTCAAAATTTCTGTGCGACAAAAAAACTGTTTGCGAACTGTTTTGCAGCCTTTTACGAACCCTGACGAAACCCAAAAATTGCAACGTTTGTCAGCATTCGCCGCTCCGTGAGATACGGGCTTAAGTCATCATAGAGTCTGACCTTGGGCCTTGAGCACACTTCTTGATGAAGGAACACCTGAGAAACATTGAGTATGTTTGATCCAAATCAGACCACAATAATGTAGGAGGAGTAGCGATTTTAGTGAAATTAATGAAGTGGCTGTAAATGCTGACCTTTGACCTTATGACTTTGAGCACAACTTTGATGCCAGACCACCCGGGGAATATTTTGTGCAAGTTTGATCCAAATTGGACCATAATTGTAGGAGGAGAAGCAATTTTTACCTCCACCAAGGAGGTAATGTTTTCACCAGCGTTTGCATGTCAGCTTTGTTTGTTTGTCTGTTAGCAGGATAACTCAAAAAGTAATTAACAGATTTTAATAAAATTTGGTGGGCAGATAGATAATGTACCAGGACATAAGTGATTTGATTTTGGAGCTAATCCGGAATATATTCTGGAACTGAGATCCAGAAGAATGTTTGGCACATAGCAACATTTAACTCAAAACGTTGTGAGAGGATGTTGATGAAATTTGCTGAGCAGATGGATAATGTTCTAGAAAATGAGAGATTTTATTTTGAATTTGATCTTGAACATATTTTGGATCCAGGATCTAGAAGAAATTTTAAGCAATATGTGGCCTTGGCAGAGGTATGTGCTCTCTGAGTGCCTTGTAGTTGGAATTGTGGACAAGGGACACAGACGGACAGATGCTGCACCATGGCATAAGGTCATCTTTGGCCATCGGTTGGATGAGCTAAAATGTTGCAAGCAATTCTTTTGTGCATCTAAAAAAGGATTCATTCAGATACAGCAGATAATAAAATGGAGATCCCAAAAAAAAGAAGAAAGAATTGGAACTGAAGGTAAACAGCATTGTGGGTGCTCAGTAGTGTTGGCATAAATGTGGAGCTTGCATGGAAAGGAAGGATAAAACATTAAAAAATACAACAGTCTCTGTTGGAAAGGTTGCGGACTAGTGATTTTACTCGCATGTTTTGGGATTTCCCAAAACTGCAAAATTCTTGGATTAGTTAGGGGAGAAATACAAAAGATTTTGGGGGGAAAAACCCCAAACTGTATATGCTGAGAGCTTTTATGATGATAGCTCTTAAAAAGGGGACTATTAAGGTGCTAAAACCATATCTACCAACCATGGGGCAATGGATGAACAAGATGCAGGGTGAACTGTTTGGAAAATATTACAACTGAAAAGGGATTCCCACTTGGAAATATGGAACTCTGTTGTACCTAGCAAAATGAAAAGAATGATGCTTATTCTTTTAAGGAATGTGCAAGTCTGTTAAAAACAACACGTGTAAATATCTGTATTTAGGGTAGAGTTCAATTTTGGGCCGCGTGGTGGCCAAGTGGTCAGTGCACAGAAAGTTCCCAGTTCAAGACCACCCGTACCCATTCTCCATGTAATATGGAGTTGCGTCAGGAAGAGCATCTGGTGTAAAAAAAAAAAATCAAGATCCAGATCTGCTGTTGCGACCCTGAGCATAAACGGAAAAGCTGAAAGAACTTAGTAGCGTAGAGTTGTATTGTGTTATGACTGACTCGTTCAGCTGTATCTCGCTTATTTGCATATTATTTTCTGTGTATTTTCCTTATTTCAGTGAAACATACACTGTGTGTTTGTCAAGCTAGTGAAGATGGGTAGGATATTGTGTTTTCATGTTTTCAGTAAAAGCCAAAAAAAAAACAAAACAAACAAAAAAAAAATAAAATTAACTAATAAGATTTCTGTCTCACCGTGGCAGGTATCGGGATGGAGATGGTAGCTGTTCTCCACATCCTGTTCAAACCCGCCCCTGAAGAAAGACACATACAGCAACAAACAGACCCGTTAGTAAATTTGCATCTATCCATTCATTTCACTGATTGTTTGGTTCTAAAAGAGCACCGTCTTGAGTCTTTTTCTTAGATCGGTATTGTTGATGACAAATGCTTAGTGACAGGAAGGTAAGCGTACCGTAACAAAATTTAATTTGTTTTTTTGCCTGGCTGAGGTCAGAGTGTCTGCATTTTGTATTGTTGCTGCTGGGAAACGGTGGTGGCTGGACCTGAAAGGAAAATCCATCCTTGGATACTCTTACGGGGTTGTAGATCATCACTTTCTGGCATTCAGCACAGGCCAGGTGCTATTTTGTGATGAAGTGGTGTAATTTTCTTTTTGCGTCCTTGCTTTTCCTCAATTTGCCTTCTCTGCTTGTACTTCACAGTTTGTGATTTTCTACATTTTCCAGAACTGACTGTGTGCAATTTGGTAATTTGGTATACTGAGGCTACTGCTTGGGAAAATTGGTCCCTACAATGTGTCTCCTATGCAATATATCACCGTATGATTGTGAAAAGTCAGTCTAAATTATGTTTGTTGATTGAGAAGGACTGATACCAAAACCGTACCGTGGGTGTATATGGAAAGGTTTTACATATTAACTGCATTTTAACCAGTCTACTGTATGTTCAAATATTAGTTAAAAAAAATCAATGAAATACACAATAAATATTAGAATAATTCCAATTTTAAAAAAATCACCAGTAACTTCTGTTAAGACCACAAGAAGGATTTCCATTTTTTTACATTTATATGACATCTAAATAGATCCTTGTCATTTCATTGTTGTATTATGTCACATGACATTCATTATTTGTCCCATTGTAAAGAGAAATATTCCACTGTATGACTGACGTCATTTTTCATGCATTTTAGTTCTATTTACCGTGCATTTTTGTCCCATATGTTTCGCTCCACTGAACGACTCCACTACCTCTTCGGAAAAATGCATCCATGATACGATTGGACAAGTTCCTATTGCGATTTTTCGCTGGATTGAGGAAAGCAATCCAGTCCTCAGTCCTCAGCGAGTCACGCTGAGTTCAGCGGCATGACGGCGGCGGAGTCAACTGCTGTGCGGACACTGAGCTGTCTCTACCCCGCTGCTGTCGACTTCGTGTTCCAAGAAAAAACACCTGTCCAATTTTAAGTCATATCAAACAAATAATGTTTTCCTTTTGTGCAATTGAAAGAACAATTTCATTTGTTAAAAGATGGAACATTCCATTCAACTCTGCTTCACCTCATTGAATAGAACATTCCATCTTTCAACTCGTGCAAATATTCTTACATTGCACTCAAACATCAATTATTTGTATAATATAGGTGCACTGGCACACAAATGTTTGGGAACACATCGAGAGCTGCTAACTCCAGACAGCCTGACAATATAGTGCCATAATATTTCCATTTCTTAACAACTGATGAAAATTAACTCGGAAACAGTCAGTGACTTAGAAATGTTTGTGTAGCCATTCCCTGATGTGTCTAAAGAAAACTCCCTGTAAAAGACTTCATTTACCTCAATCATTATGAGATACAACCAGTATGGTACTGTATGGTAAATCTGTCTGGAGCTGGCAATTCTTTAAAAAAAATGAGTGTCCATGCAAGGAGGAGACTAATGAGGGAAGCCAGCAAGACACTGATGGCAACTGTGAAGGCGTTATAGACCTCTGAGGCCGTGATTGGAGAAACTGTGCATAGTATAACTTTTGTGTCCTGCATCACCAGGCACAGCTTCATGGTGGAATGGTACAGAGAAAAATTTTCAACAAAAGGAAACCGATCAAATCTAGGATAGCGGTTTCAATATGCCTCCTGGCAAATAAGCAGCTGACAATTCACATCTCTTTAAGAAAATCCTTCTCTTTGCTACTCCGCCACAAAGCTGCATATCTGGAGATGCAACAGAACAAAGTTGTACTGTGCACAGTTCCTCCAATCACAACCACAGAAGCCTTTAATGCCTTCAGAGTTGTCATGGGTGCCTTGGTGGCTTCCCTAACCAGTCTCCTCCTTGCACGGTCACTCAGTATTGAGAACTGCCTACTCCATAGGTGTCAAGCTGATTCCAGATAGGGCCAAGAGGGTGCAGATTTTCTTCGCAACCACCCTGCCAGCTGATTTCACTGATTAACATCACATTGAGCAGATGGGATGAGTTCATCAATGAAATCACCTGGTGGAGTCGGTGGTTGCACAGAAAACCTGCACCCTCTTGGTCCTTTCTGGTATCAGTTTGACACCTATGGCCTACTCCAAGCAGATTTATCATGCAGTCCCATACAGTTTGTATTTCTTAATGATTGATGTAAATGAAGTCTAAGACATATTCAATAATTTGGAAATGTACATGTATCAATCCCCTGACTTGTCTAAAGAAAACTGGCTCTAAACGTGATGATTTGAATTAAAAATAGTCCTTATATTGAGTTTGTCTAATTATTTATAGGCTCTGAAAATGCACGGACTATGTACAAAAATGGCCATAAACTAATGTTATTGCGATGTTTTTGTTAAACCCCTTGAATTAAAGCTAAAAGTGTACACTATAAAGTTCACCTCCATTGTGGTGGTGCACAGAGGCGAAATTACAAAAACTGTCATCGTGTCAACTGCTTACAGAACTGACTGTACAGGCTTCACAGTCATGCAATCTCAACCAATTTGCACACCTATAGGAGATTTGGGGCCAGTGTGTTAGCGCCTTCCATCACATCACCATCATAAAAAATAAAGAAGAAGATGAAACATCTTTTGGAATTTTCATTCCATTCCATCTCTCCAATAGAGTTTCAGAGACTCATAGAATCAAGGCCAACGCACATTGAAGCTGTTCTGGCAGCGTGTGGTGGCTCAACACCTTAATGAGACACTTGATTGGGGTTTTTTTTCTTTGTCACCTGTCTGTATATATCCCAGTGTTTAAAAACACATTTCTACTTAATATTTACATTATACCCAAAAGTTCAAATAAGACCGTTTCCTTTTTCATCATATACTCATGCTTATAATATCAAACCTGAAAAGCTGAAGCACAGTCCAGAGGGAAAACAAACCTCAACCCTTTCAAATCTGTTTTTGCAAGATTTTTTCACCCCACAATGTAACTGATGATGTTCTGAACCTGCTGATGCATATCCTTAATCCTCTCTTTTAAAGCAGCCTACAAACTAACAAGAAATTTAGTTTGACAATCACTGATTTTCTGCTGCTCTGATGGAAATGCGCCTATGACTGACACACCATTTCCCCTCCAATCGTTCACTTGCAAGTCAATCAGAAATCAAAGCCTCATTCAGACACATCCATCCAAAAGCTGAGTAATGAGATTTAGCAAACACTCTGTGAAGCGGAAGCCCCTCAAGCTGAACGAAGTATTGGACTGATGCCAGCTGTCCTCCTACCTGCAGAAATGAACCAGTAGGCAAAGGCTTTCAAAAAGGCTTTAAATTAAATAACCTAAACACAGCTCTCACTAGGGCTGCAACAACTACTTATAGCTGCCTATTCACTATTGAGTAATGCGTTGATTTGAGATAATCATTTAATCAGACGATAAAGGAACATGCCCATTAGAATTTGCCAGAGCCCTGGGCAAGGGCCATCTTACAAAATGCTTATTTTTTTCCCCAACAGTCTAAAAATCTTCAGCATTTTGGAAAAACCTAGTAAGTACAAAAACAGTAAAGTTGAGAAAACGGCAAAAAACACGGCACCAGTTTCAAGATGTTTTGCTTTTTTTTGCTTCACAAATACCTCTGGGTCCCTCCATTGCTTATGGAAATGTCAGAATATCAAACTTTGGCTTCAAAAAGTCGACCAAAGTTCGAACTTTGGTCGACTTTTTGAAGCTAAAGTTCAAAGTTGCTACGTCTTGCATGAATAAGTGAATCAGTTCTCGGAACTTGCTAGGTCCTGCCACTTCAATATCCATGAAACCATAAATGCTTTCTTATCGAATGGTATGTCATAAGATAAGGTAAGAACGTAGTTACCGTAAAATCCCGTGTAAAAGGTGCACCCGTTTATAAGGCGCACTTTGGGGCGTGTCCAAAAAAAAAAAAAAAAAAAAAAATCTTCCTCCTCACTCCCCCTCGAACTGCTCTCAGCGCAGCGTCAGAGTCCGTGTACAGCAAGTCGTCTTCCTCTCCGTCGTCTTCCTCTCCTGCTGGCTCCGCTCCTTCGCCGTCTGCCCACAGGACATCATCCTCCGTCCCGTCTAAATTGTTGGAGATGCAGCACTTTTTAAAGGACTTACGAATCAGCTCGGGGGTGATCTCCTCCCACGCTTCCAGGATCCACGAACAGATCGTAGGCAGGTCTGCCTTCCGTTGTCGGCCTGTCTTGGTGAACGTGT
>OMMV01181909.1:0-11982 GCA_900302635.1 Chatrabus melanurus
TTGACAAAACATGAAATATCTTGGGTTCATACTGTCTGCAATGAAGTAAAAGTCAAAGTAAATGTAAGGATCACTGCATTTTGTTTTTTGTTTTTTTTTTTTTGTTTTTTAAATTTGGATTATATGTTTCCAGGTTGTATTGTATACTTTTGACATTTATTTTAATTAAAACTAATTATTTTTTTTATGTTTTTCCCAGGGATGAGGAACAACATTGTCAAAACTAATGACAATCCAAATATAGAAATAAATAAGCATTGTTTTTTTCTCCCCCCCAATTAAAACCAAAAAACCTATCAGTTGACATGAAATTGGGAAGACACAAATGTAAATTGTAATAATAATAATAGTAATAATAATAATAAACACCTTCATCCAAATGACGTCTTTTGGGAATCCACAGAGTAAATGTGGCATCCAGAGTGAAAGTGTCTCTGCTGATCATCGAACTGATCAGCAGAGACACTTGAATTGCGATTGGCCCCTGAAGTGCCCCTGTCCTCACATAATGCCAATAAATTCTTATACATTGTAAATTTCTGTTCCCACTCCGGAGCAGAAGGTGGCAGTAATGAACCATTAAGCTGGATGCCAACCAGAGTAACACAAGAAGAAGAAGAACCGCCAATAAAAATAACAGAAGAAGGAGACTTAACCAAAGTGAACAAGGAAAAATTTGCAAAATATATTCAAGGACGTAGCTTTCCTGAAATCCGAAACTGTAGCCAACTGCAAAAGAATGCCTGGTGAAATGAATACACCTTACTGAACGGGGAATTGTGGAACCTTAATGGCCTCTGACATGAAAAAAATCCTAGATCCGCCACTGCGCAGGCCCTGACCACCCTGGAAGTGGAGCTCAGTTTTCCCTGATGTCACTGAAGTGCTCTCTGAGGCTGGTTCAGCCTTGCAGACTAAAATAACACTGCTGCATTCACAATGCGCTGTTCCTCACATTTAAGAATAAGAGCGGAAAGAGAAGAAAGCAGCACAGGGCTCCAAAAGGTCAGGTGGGAGTTCTGGTGGGTGTTATGTCAAATTTGATGAGAATGTTCAAGAATCATGGACTGACATGATTGAAGTTTCCTTTTTTTTTGTCACAGAAACTATCTGCTATCACTTTGTGGATGCATGAGGATAATTTTGTCAGCTTTACCAAGGCACATCCTTACACCACAGCTGAGGCAACACTTTCACAATGTTGTAGCGTTAAAAAACAACTCTGCAGTAGGAGAAAGAAATGCAGTTCCCACATGAATTGATGTATTTTTAATGTCTTCAGACTTTAAAAACAAGTAGAAACTATGTCTGCTGAAGCATATTGCTTCCCCAAAAAATACCTGTAAGTGAAAATTGGCCTCATCACTGTCAGTATGTTTCAGAACGATGAGATTACATCAAACTCAATAATATAAAACACGCATACAGCGGAAGTTAACAAACTTGTATTTTAAACAGGTTTAACTTGAGAATGTAAGATGATTTATTTGTCAGTTTTAAGTTCGTCAAACCTAACGAGTCTCTTTGAGTAAACTGGTTCATTTAAATCGTTCCAGCAGCCATAAAGTGAGAAAATACAAAATATCTGTGCAACTGCCCAGCAAACAAAAAAAGTCCCCTTGATGTTTCCGAACGGTCCTCTCCGAACATTCCTGAGACATCAATGTCCTACAGGGTTCCCTTTCTGTCCTGGGGATGTTATTTGGGACGTCCTAAGAACATTGCAAGGACTTTGGGGGGAACATTTTCTAGACGTCACGGAACATTATTGCGGGACGTTCTAAGAACATACTGGGTACATTGGGGTAATGTAAGGGGGAACGTTTTTTAGAGTCATGGGAACCTTATTGGAGGACGTCCAAAGAACGTCACGGGGACAATGGGGGAACCTTTTTTTGACATCACGGGGACGTTATTGCAGGACGTTCTAAGAACATACTGGGGACATTGGGGTAACTTTAGGGGAACATTTTTAGATGTCACAGGGACGTTCTAAGAATGTTACGGGTACATTGGGGGAGCGTCAGGGGGAATGTTTTACACGCACCTTATATTAGCCTAACACCACTATTATCATTGAAGGTAGTGCAGTGGTCAGTGTCGCTGCCCATGAGATTGTTGATGGAGGTTCGAGTCTTGCTCGAGGTCGGTATGATTGCACGCACCCTCTTGCTTTAAGTTACCTTTACTACTTTTAATTAGTATAGTAGACTCTTCTATTCAAAGCAACATTGTTAGTATGGAGTGGGAATTGAACTGGGGTCGCAAGATTGGTGGACGCTGACGCTAGCCACGACACCATCACCACCACATGGATGTATACTGTAATTAAAACCATCCAAAACAATTACACTGAAAGACGTGCAGGGAGAATAAGGAAACTTTCTCTGATTTTTAACAGGCTACGGCAGGTTTCATCTGTGGTCGATGCACTGATCAATACATCCCAATGAGTGCATTATGCCATCTTACATTATTACAAATTTTAAAAAGTAAATGTCCCACGAAAGTGCCGTCAGTGTCCCCATTATAACCAAAGTGGCACGTTCTAAAGAGGTCTTTGAAGTACCTCATGAGAACGTTATCCGGAGGACCAAATGGGAACGTTCCCAGAGGGTCTGATGTACGTCTCATTCAGAACGTCACACAAGGACCAAACGAGAACTTGCTACGGATGTCAATAATGTCCCGGTCTCTCAGACAGGCAATAAGGTGCCTTTGAGCAAGGTTCTTAATGCTGAAGTTGCTCCCGGTGTGCAGTTCGGTGCTTTGCATGGCAGCACGCTGACATTATGCATGGATGAATGTGAAGCATTATTGTGAAGCACTTGGAGCATCTGCATCAGATTGTACTTACAATGCATCACCAGGCTGCACTGTGTGGTTGGTTTTTCTGCAATAAGTACTACAGGGTCTTCAGGGCCACAAAAGATGGAAGGGGAGGAACTGACATTTGTAGAAGTGAGCGGTCACTGAAACAGATTTATCTTTGTAGACTGAGCTCCACAGCAGAGGAGTTGTTTATCTTCAGACAAGAAATGCAATAACTGTGTCAGATTTTACTAAGTTTTTTCCCCCCTCGCTAGTGTCCCTCATTTTCTTTCTGATGGAATTTATATTGTTTTTCTGCAGGTCCAGTCCTTTTGCATGTAGCCGCTCATTATCTTCTCACACGGGACATTTTGAATCCTTATAATGCAAAGATGATTTTTAAAAGAAGAAACATCATTTTTACTGTTGCTTCTTTATAATTACTGTAATTCCTAAATATTTTTAATAGAGAATTTAGACACAGACAGTCAGCTCAAAGTGTGTGCCTGCATTTCTATGACAACATGCACATTACGTCATGGTCAAGGAAAAGCCTAGGAAAATCTGAGGGAAAATGAGGATAAAGTGATTGAAATTTGGTCAACTTTGATGCACCAGATCAATAAAAGCAATGTAACTTTGTTTTGCTTATGCAATATATTAGATGGCTTGGCAGGGGTGGTGGCCTAGCGGTTAGTGTGACAGCTTTCGATGCGGAAGGTTCCCTGTTCGAATCCCACCCTTGCCGGTTCTGCATGTAATGTGGAGTTGCGTCAGGAAGGGCATCCTGTGCCAAATCTGCATGCAGATCCATGTGGGATCTGCTGTGGCAACCCTGAGTTGAAATTTGCTGAAAGTAGATTATAATATATCACATTCCTGTCTGCCACCTGCTGGACATGTCTTGGATTGTTGCAGGGACTAATCCTATCATCACATGCATGATGAAAATTAGTTGCTGTTGTAGCTGAAGTTATATGTACCTTGAAATGAAACTGTTTTGATTTTCTTTCATTTCCAATGCCTAGGTATGCTTATTCAAACTGCTTGTTCAAACTGCACTGTACAAGTAACAGTGGCCATCAGGGCTCTGCAATTAGCAACACGCCTTTACAAGCAACTATATTTTATTTTGCATGTTAAAAGATGCCAAAAAAGACCAAAAATAGGAATATCAATGGTGCTCAGCTGCATCTATCAGATTTCAAAGTTTCAGAGCTGAATATGCTGTTGTTTTATGGAGTGGGCTGACTCCATCAATCATATGCATGCCCTGAAATTTGCAGAGAAAAAAAAATTATATATATATATAGCGCGACATATCTGCTTCTAATCTGCCCAGCAACTTTATCAAATTGGCTAAACTGGTTTTTTGGGTCAAGGAACTCATTAAAAGATTCAAATTACTATTCATGGGTACAAAAAAACCAACAATAACAACAACCAAAGCTAGTTGGAGACATTTTCTATTGAAGAGTTCATCTGCAAAACCCTCTAAGTCTGTTTTTATTAAATGGAGGAAAATGCAATTTAAAATGGGAATTTAAAGGAAAACATATTAGAAAATCCACAGATTTCCATAAATAAAATGAAAATTGTATGTTAAAATTCTTTAATATTTTGCACACTTCTAGTTATCTAAGCAGCATGTTGGCCTCAACTAAAAAAAATTGTGGTTTTGGACATAGAGGTTTTTGCAAATGAACTCTTCTATTGGAAACATACAAACATATATTTTGAAACATACAAATACATTACAGCCACTACACAAGTACCGTCTGTAATTATCATCACAGCTTCACTGTATAGTAAGCAACCAACATGTTAGTTTTACCAGACTGAACTATGAGTCCTCTGTTATACTGGATGAACAATATTCTTCAGGAATATTATTTTACAGATCTTCATCAAAATATCACAAAGCATATGCTGATTATTTAAAAGATGTTTAGAGAATAGCTGAATAATTTTCAATGGATGCATTCATGAAGATAAAAAAAGACATCAAGAAAGTAGCAATAAGGATCTAGTAAGGTCTAACTATCAATGCATTCTTTGACACAGAAAACACAGGATTAAATGATGTTGCCAGAGCAAAGTGCATATTTTGTAGCAACCAGCCACATCAGTCTCTGTGACACCTATTTACTCCTAGTCTTGAAGATTCCAAAAATGTATAGCATTGCTAATCCACCACAATGTTTAACAAAATGAAAGGCATCAGAGGGCTGATTCATACTGTGTGCGCTCTGCACACTGAGATATTATACAAATAATGAATGTTTGTGAGTGCAATGGAAAGAATATTTTTTTATATGACACCTAAATAGATCTGCGTCATTTGATATTTTACTTATAATTAGACAGGTGTTTCTTCTCAGCACAGGAAGCCGTGGGGCAGCGGAGCACGCTCCACCTGGCAGATGAGCTGCCAACACACTGCTGAGGTCCGCGAGAGCCACTGCGGAGCGAAGTGAAAAATCGCGGGAGGAACTTGTCCAATTCTTCATTTGACAGCGCTTCTACGACCGCTGAAGATGTCCCCGCGAACACTGCGTGAGCTTCTATTCAGCTTATACGTACTGGATGTAGCTTCCTCGTATCATGGACGCATTTTTACAAATTGGTGGCAGAGGTGTGCAATAGGACAAAAAGTATCGTGCAAAAATGCACGGTCCGTGACGTCATCATGCAATAGGGCAAATAATGAATGTCACGTAACGTACAACCCACCAATCAAATGACAAGGATTTAGTTAGGTGTCATATAAAAGTTTATATTATGAATTATGAATACTTATTGTCAGCAATACATGCAAAGACCTTAGAGGGAAAACACATAGTCAAGTAAGGTGTTTTTTTTTAAATAACTATATATGACTTCCTATTATGACTTCTTTGTGACTTCATCATGAAGTCAGTTATACCAATTGATCACAAATATTTTATCTATATGAGCTTTTGATCAAATCTGTAGCCACACTGGTAGCAGAGATCCAATGGTAAACATGTTTCATTCATTTTCTGAACCTGCCTACTGCAGTTAAAGGTCATGGAGTGGCTGGAGCCTATGCCAGTGGTCATTGGGTGAGAGGCAGGGTACACCCTGGACAGGCCACCAGTCTTTTGCAGGGCCGACACACGTAGACAGACAAACTAATTCACACCTATGGTCGATTTAGTCACCAATTCACCTAACCTGCATGTCTTTGGATGCAAAGACAGGGAGAACTTGCAAACTCCACATAATAGAAAGGACCAGGTCGGAAGCTGTCACTGTGCTGTCAGGTAAACATGTTTTTTGGACTAAATTTTGCTTGACCTTTGACTGATCTGTTCCAAAACTTAATCATCTGGAGACACTAACCCAAATAACATTCCCACCAAGCTTGGTGAAAATCCGTCCAGGTGTTTGTTAGTTATTTTGTTCTCTCTCTCTCTCTCTCTCTCTCTCTCACACACACACACACACACACACACACACACACAGAGGAGCGATTACAATGCCCTGCTCGCACAGCGGCGTGCAGGGTAATCATATTTTTTTTAAATCAGTGTTCCAAACTTAACCTTCGGCTTTACTGCCTGCTGCAAAAACTCATGCATTGCTGTCTTGCGTTTCACTTTGTCTCACCAACCACCTGCAGCTTCTGACTGAACTCTTCAGGGCAAACAATTCTGTCATAACTCCCCGTCCAGCCTGTGCAATCTTAATGCTGCAGGGAATGAAGAGGTCAGAGCCCCCATGCCAAACGTTATTCACCACATTGACATAAATATTAAAATATTCCGTGTGAATTTGCTGACAGAAATATTTTCAGGTCAGAAAGCTCCGCTACGTTTTGCAATATGTTGCTTTGTGGATCACACAGGCAATCGTGTTAAACTGTGCAACTTCATCTTAATAATGGCAGTGTGCTTAACGTCGAGCTGTAAACCTCCTGCCATGCTGACAAAAAATGCGCCAATGGAATAAAAATGTTTCTGGCATTGACATAATGACAGTCTGTGGTAATTTAAGTCGAGGCAGGAACAGGTGCGGGATGCAAAATGATACCGGCCTGATGGAACACCTGTGCCATCATTTTGTAGCTTTCAAAAAATGTCATTTTAATGCCATTAGTTTTGACACTCATACAAATGGTAATAATTGCCCTAAACTAAACTGCTTGTATAGAAATAATCAAAACCTTTAAATATGAAAGTACTTTACCCATACAGGGATTTGAATGAAAAGGCCAATGTGTTTACAGTATGTTTACTTGATATATTGGAGTTGCCAATGTCCAGTTTCCCAGTGAAAACTGGCATTCCTCAGGGATGTGTTCTGGCTCCTACACTGTTCAATGCCTGCATGGACTGGGTGTTGGGTTGGGTTGTGCAAACCAGTGGTTTAGCTGCCTTTGTTGGTGAGGAAAGGTTTGCTGACCTTGACTTTTCATGCTGTGATCTTTGCGGAATCAATGGATACACTGATTGGAGCACTTGAGAAGGTGAGTGAGAAATCGGAGTGTCTGGATTGCCCTGGATCAAGACTAAGATCCAGGCTTTCAATGACCTCCTGGACTTGGCCATCAGAAGTGTATCTGTATGTAGTGAAAGTGTCAAACTTGTAGAGAGATTCACTTATTTTGCCAGCGACATTCATCTCTCTGGGTCCTCGGCCTTTGAGATTAAAAGATGCATGGTAAGAGCTTTTGGAGTCATGAGGTCACTGGTCACAGGTGTTTGGCGATGGCAGTATCTTTGCAGGAGAATGAAGGTCCCAGTCTTTAGGGTCCTGCTGCTTCCTGTCTTAGTGTATGATTGTGAATCTTGTGCGCCAACCAGTGACCTAAGGCAAGTACTGGATGTCTTTGATACTATGCCTCTTCGGAGGATCCTTGTGTACCGCTGGAATGACTTTGTGTCAAACGAACAGTTTCTTCGGGAGACTCAGATGAGAAGCGCCACTTGCATTGTGAGAGAACTTCAGCTACGACGTTTTGGCCATGTGGCACATTCCTCTGGGCATGATCCAGCACAGAGGTACCTCAGTGCTGAGGACCCCAGAGGCTGGAGAAAACCAAGGGGATGCCCACATTTGACCTGGCTGCTGCAGATAGATGGTTACTTTCGAGAGGTGGGAATGGACTGGTTGTCTGCCTGAGTGGTTCCCATCCAGGACCCAAGCCAGTTCTTTGGTGTGGTGGATGCGATAACACGTGGCACCAGTGCATGCTCCCAGACATGACCTGGCCTGACCTCTAACTCATAATTTCAATATGCAAAATCACATATTTATTCAACATACAACTCAAAAACCTTGTCATCCATGGACTCATAAGTAAATTGAATTTTGAAGGATCCGTTGGATTATTTGGCATGCAGTGACCTATGATAACCTCTTGTTCCATTCTAGAGGTCAGAGGTTCACCTACGTTGTCTGGTGAATGGCATCACATTCCTTTTAATGTACTCTGATCCACAGGGACTGGGCCTTCTGCACCATGTGCCCATACAGGATGTAAGAGAAACCCAACGTGTGTGCGTTTTGATGCCTTTGTGGCGTCTTTCTTCTGTCTTTAAAGCATGATTCCTCATCCTGAGACTCGATACAGTCCAGACATTTCACACAGAGTCAGACACAAAGCACATCTTCAATGTAGGAAAAGCCAGCCACTCGCGACACAATGATACAATGCCCTCCTTCCTTATCAAAGTAAAGCAATACCATATCAACACAACGGAGAAACGCATTTCAGAAGAAACACAGAACACAGCATACACATTACAGTGTGCACGTGTATCCATGCAGTGAAGGACGAGCAGCACAGGCTTTCTGATCTGTGGCTGATGCAGAATTCTGTTGTGAGAGAGAAATTTAAAAAAAATCCTACTATGTGCACAAAATATGTGTCATGCGGTGGCACAAGTGGCTAGTGAGCAGCAGTGGAAGCCTGTACAAAAATGTTGTTGTGGGTGGGAACAGATGAGGAGGATTGTCGAGAACACAGGAGTTTAGCACACAGGAAGACAGTCCATTAGGTGAAAGTGTCCGTGAGGGATGCAGCAAATGAGTCATCCAGAAAAACAGACAGAGGGTCAATACACAGCTATCAAACATACCAGGTCAACGGAACAGGAAACACATAGTGGGAGTGTGGGTCGGCAACTTTGGGTCAAACACAAGGAAACAATGCAAAAAAAAAGCAGACATGAACTATGACAATCCAGCGTAAAACTTGTGCCAAATCAACATGGAGATCCTTATCGGATGCGCTGTGGTGACCACGTGTAAAATGGGAGAAGCCAAAAGAAATGACTTCCATGTAGCTGATGATAATTGGTTATAATTACACCTGTGTGCAGCCATTAGTCCATGGTGGTATATGATTTTTCAGTTTTGTGTGTAAACAAAATAACGAAGAGTTTTGATCCCATTTGGAGCAAACTTGGTGGAATGATTGTCTGTCAAGGACAACACGGTTTGATTTTTGAGGAAAAATTGGTTAAAGGTCACTGGCCAAGGTCAAATTTTTGGTCCAGTGCTTGTACTCTAGGGAATATCTAAAAAGGCTATTTCGAGGAATTGGTTACAGCTACACCGATGGTTACTGTTAAACACTAATATGAAGTCATATATCAACGTTCTATTGGTCACATGACCTTTAACCTCAGGTCACTCATTTTCTGAGGACAGCAACATACATGTAACACCTGAAATCAACTCCAGACCTTTTATCTGCTCGTTGGTTAATACAGTGATGAAGGAATAATACATTTGGCTGTGAAACAGTGCAGCTGCAAACTGTCCAATTACTTTTGGTCCATAAAGTTGGAGACCAGAAAGTCCTGTTACTCCGACAATGTTCCCCTGATTTGGTTGTAATTACGCTCAAATTAAAGCTGACAGTCTGCGCTAAGAGCTCACAATCAATATTTTCTTTCAACTTTAATATGCAGTGATAACATTAAAAACTGCGAAAATATTGATGGACCAATTAAATGTGTGTAATGTATCACAACTTTTTACTATTCAAAATCAACATTTCATATGAGATTAAAAAAAAAACTATCACTGAACAACAAAGAAGAAATGTAAGAAAAAGCACAGCATGAGGTTATATGTGTAAGTGCAGAGAAGACACAAATAATAAAATGCAATGCTGCAAAGTTCATTGTAAAGAATTAAAAGCTTTATTTGGGCCTGTTGTGTCTGACATTGCATTATCTTTTTCAGCATACAAAAATGGTCTTCCTCTTAAGTTTTGAGTGTACTGCTGTTTGCTTCTTAAACACATTCACCTAGAGGTCAATTTAGAGTCACTAATTCACCCTAACCTGCAAGTCTTTAGAAGTGGGAGGAAGCCAGAGCACCCGGAGGGAACCCGCGCAAACATGCAAACTCCACACAGAAAGGACCAGGTCGGAAGCGAACCTGGGACCTTCTCGCTGTTAGTTAACATTACTAAACACTAATTCACTATGGCAACCACTAATCCATCAGTTAGTAAGTAAGTAAGAAAGTAAGATTTATTTATATTGCACTTATCATAGATAAAAAATCACAAAGTGCTTCACAATAAAAACAGTGAAAATAAAATCAAACATATCAAACCTTATAAAACATGATTAAAAATGCAAGACAACATAAAAGCAAGTCTAACTAAAAGCTTGTCTGTATAAAAGTGTCTTCAGCTGTTTTTTTTAAAAGGAGTCTGTGCAGCGTAAAGATAAAGGAAGTGCATTGCAGAGTCTTGGTGCTGCTGCTTGAAAAGTTATAAAGAGTTATAAAAACAACAGCAAAACTGAACAAACAAACAAACAAAAACCTAATGAAAACCTGCTAAATATTTAACATACATAATTTAAATGTGTGACCACTTTTTACTTTTAAATATACATAGTTCCACGGGAGCACATGCAGGGGTGTTGTTTTCTGTTGTGTGTGTGTGTGTGCGTGCGCATGCATTTGTGTATGTATTTAAACTGGGTGATAAAAGGTTTTAAAATCACAATATCACACAAAATGTGACAATGAAGTGCAAATCTCCCCAGATGATACAGTGTTTGTGTTGACAGCATGTTGGTGACGATATTTTGCCATCACTGGTGAGTCCACATTTTCTCTGGATGGAAGCACCTACTGTTTGGAGACACTTCTGGATCTGACTCAGACTTTCTAATTTGTCTCTTGCTGAGTACCAGGAGATTTCCTGCCATAATCGACAGAATCAGAATCTAATTTGGGTAATTAAGGTAAATTCTGTGACATTTAATAAAGTTGAGATGTGCTTCTCTGTTGCAGCCTGTTCTTGCTGGTTACCACTTAAAGGTGGATTGCAAAGTTAAACCCATTTTGGCACCACTTTAATATACTGTTATAAAAAAAGCTGATCTGGTGTTGCTCAGAGGGTTAATACTGGCAGAGGGAACAGCCTCCCCACCAGGTGCAACCGTGATAAAATTTATGCACACATGGTACTGTAAAACGCTCCAGATAAAAATAGAGTGCAATTATTAAATCCTGGCTCGTCAGTTGGTATTTTTCTTTGGTTCACTGTGATAGTATTTTGGCCTGCTCACTTTGAAAATCCTCTGTGGTATAGAGGCAATGAGGAGGAAAAAAAAAAAAGATGAGAAACTCAAATACAGTATTTGGTGTGTGGTTCAAATCCCATATAGCTCTATGTGTGCACACAAAGAGATAATATGCAAAAATTAAATCAATGAAATATACAGAAACATTTAAATAAGTGCTGTAAATACCGTAATTTCCGGCATATAAGCCGCTACTTTTTTCACACGCTTTGAGAACTGCGGCTTTTACAACGATGCGGCTAATTTATGGATTTTTATAGTCTAAAGGCCCTGTCACACAGTGACGTTTTGCAGAAACGTATGCCCACGTATGTGATTTTTTTCCTACACGGTGGTGCACGTTGAAAATAGTCAGGGGTACGCAACATATACCGTAAGTAGCTGTCGTTTTAAGCACGTGGTCACACGTTGTTGTATGCAGAGGACGTCAAAAAATTATGAGCATGTTCAAAATTCAGGACGTGTGACACCGTGCGCCACATTAATTCTGCAGAAGTTACAGGAATGCGAGGGGAAAGTTTGAAATAAGTAGTTAATTCCCGCACACCTGCCGCTCATCAAGCGTCCTCCCGTCCCGTGGAGAGAGTCC
>OMMV01181914.1:0-15135 GCA_900302635.1 Chatrabus melanurus
AGAGGCTGAGAGAGAGGGAGAGGGGTGGGGGGAAACCGAGACAGGGGGAGGGGCCTAAACTGAAACATTATATGACGCGGTGATGAGCGGCGCTCCTCGCTTTCCCGCGGAGTGCGATCAGAGCACGCGGCGTCACGCCCCGCGCGGATGCGCGGCAAACAGGTGCGCACGACCGCGCTGCTCACATCATGTCACAAACTTCAAGATCCACAAAATGTGGACATGCAATACGCAGGAAAAGGTATATTTCACTAACACAACAACTGGTGTGCAGGTGGAGTGCCTTGCTCAAGAGCCCGCGGAGCAGAGAAGAGCCAACATTCAAGTACATCCGTTAACCGCAGGTTCCATAAAGAGAAATCTGAGGGAGAAGAAAAATCTCCTCATGCTGTACTTCCCGGAACCCCAGCTTCATCATTTTATCGTGTTCACTCCATCAGAAATAAATATTATGTTATTATGCTCACAGAATATGTCAAAAAATAGTTACAAGTTTCTCGCTCAACTCGCTAACTATCACTTACCCAATATAAATGCACCTCTTAAAAATTCATATTTTGATCCATAAATTCTGGATCTTTATAGGGATCTGCACCAAATTAAATACTACATTTTTGAAATGTCTCATAATGGGGCAGCGTAGTGGTCAGTGCACCAAAACAGAAGCTTCGCAGTTCAAGACCACCCCCGTGCCCATTCTTCATGTAATGTGGAGGTGCGCCTGTTGGAAAAATTTGTGCCAAATTAATATGCAGCTCCATATCCAATCTGATGTGGGGAGCCTGAGCAAAAAGGGAGAAGCCAAAAGACTGTATTTTTGAAATGTGAATACCTCATTTTTTTCATGATGGCCTATGTATTCATTTCCAAGAAATTAAGGAAATCCACCAAATTGTTGTATTTCACAATGTTAAACTTTTTTAAAAATTTCCTGGATCAGCCCCTTAATCAGATCTGCTCCAAAGGCTAATGGTTTACTCCTTGGACCATACCCACCCTTCCACCAAGTTTCAATAAAATAGGTTCAGTGTAGTTTTTACGTAACCCTGCTAACAGATAAACGACACTAAAAGCCATGAGGATGAATTCACTGCTCAAGCCTCTGAGTGCTCCAGTTTTATGTTTGCTTCCTTAAAAAAACAAAACAAAACATGATAGTCAATAGGGCACAGAAGGAGCTAAAATCAACCACAGGCTGAAAATAGCAGGTTGGCTCTGTTAGGTTGGAGTTGGACCTTCAATATATAGACCATGGTTCAGTTCCAGGTGTATCATGCTCTGTTGCTGTGGTGATGGTTCCAATGAGTGGGACTACCCATGTGCCAGGTTTGGTTAGTTTGGGGCCAAGGGCCTTGGCGATATCGCGGCAAATGTTCGAATGGATGGGCAGACGGTATTCTCGCTAAATCCCCAACCGATATTTTGTCGGGTTGGACATAATTAAACTTGGGTGCTGCCCTCTTTAGGAATTTAGTCATTTAAATGAAGCAGGTTTTACACTTTAAGTACATTCCTAAACTAAAGAAAGATACAAAAGAAAACCTATCTCACAGTTAAAGAAACTGAAAAATAGATGTAGATTTGGATAACCACCAACATTTGTTCAACTCTTTGTTGGCCCATGGAGCATCTTTTCATAAAATTTCAATATAATCTTGTAGCCAAATTTAGACTTTTCACCTCCAAAAACTGACATACAGATAGTTACTGGTGTGCGATATAACAATTTTAACAAAATGTATAAAGGAAACATTTTGATAAGGAAGTGAATTCATCTCAAAATGTAATCAAATTTTCTTTGACCCCAATATGATTTCTCCACAAAATTTTCATTTTAATTGAAATTCATCCATTACATTTTTGAGATAGTTCATATATAACAAACAGGCAGGAGTGATTACATCATTGCCATCCTCCTCCCTCGTTCAATAGAGATAACTGTTAGCTGCAGCTCTGTAGTTTTAAAGAAATTTATGCAAATGAGTTTAACAATGTTGAAGATCAAAATTAAAGCTACAGTGTGTAGGATTTAGTGCCATCTCGTGGTGAGGTTCTAGATTGCATTATGCCGTCGGCGGTCACGATTTTATTTCTCTTCACATTTTCGCTTCTTTGGCAACAGTGATGCATGCTCCTTTGCCCTTTCTTGTTATAAGCAATATGTATGATCGTCCTTTTCACAAAAATGAGGGTTCACAAACTTGTTAGCCTGTACAAGCAACCAGTAGACAGTGTATAGGGAAGCAACCACTGATTCCTCTTCTATTTTCTTCAGTCTTCCGGTTGCGCTGCAAAATGTGGAATGTGAAGTAAGTATGTCCCTTTTGGGCTACTGTATCAACGTGGTGCTGCAACACTGCTGCCTCTATGAGGGGGGGGCCCGCTCCTATGTAGATATGAAGGGCTCAATTTAAGCTTATATGAAAATACATTGATTTGTTTTTGCAGGTACGGTAATTAATTATACACCAATGAACAAATGCTTATGAATGCTGTATTCCATTTCTGCTAATTAACGCCCCTAAATCATACACACTGCAGCTTTAATGAAAAGTGATTTTAAACTTTGAACATTTGTAAAGACAGCTAGAATTGTAGAATGTGCAAAGTAAGCTGATCTAGTAAATGGAGTGCATTTCTATTGCGCTTTTCCATCTGATCTAGACACTTTAATGCTCTCTCATTTCCAAGTGCTTTAAAATGATGCCTCATGTTCACTTATTCACATATACACTCACACACCAATCTCAGTGTGCTGCAATGCAAGGCACTCAACTGTACACCGGGAGCAACTGGGAGATTCAGTAGCTTGCTCAAGGGCACTCCAGAGGTTTTGCTGTCTGAGGGGGAGTCATGCTGCATTATTCAGATATGTGGTTTAATGTCCTGTTTCTGGTGAGTCATGGATGGCATGATGGGGGACTGGTTAGCACTACTGGGATGGAACCCATGCTGGCTGAGGGCTTATTTGCATGTTCTCTCTATGGCTGTGGATTCCTCTGATCCCTGCAGCTTCCTCCTACAGTTACACACAAGCTCTCTCTCTCTCTCTCTCTCTCTCTCTCCAAAAAAAAGTTTTTGCTCCTCATCTTCATTTTTTACACCATTTTCATTTACAACCCCAAATCAGAAAAAGTTTTGACAAAAAGGAAAATGCAAATAAAAAACAACACAAAACAAATCAGTGATTCTTACATTTACTTTGAATTCTATTACACTGCAGATGGTATGAACCCATGATATTTCATGTTTTGTGTGGTCAACTTCATTTCATTTGTTAATATGCATCCATTACTGCATTTCAGGCCTGCAAAACATTCCAAAAAAGATGGGACACTAAACCATTTACCACTTTGTAATGTTGGCATTCCTTCTCACAACACTGAAAAAACATTTTGGCATTGAAGATACCAAGTGATGAAACGTTTCAAGTGTTATTTTGTCCCATTGTTCCTGCAAACATGTCTTAATGTGTGCAGCAGTATGAGGTTGTTGTTGCATTTTTTTTGTTTCAAAATTCTCCACACATTCTCTATTGGGGACAGGTCAAGACCGCAGGCCAGTCCAGTATCCGTACCCCCTTCTTCCGCAGCCAAGCCTTTGTAATGTGTGCCGAATGTTGGTTTGCATTGTCTTGTTGAAAAATGCATGGATGTCTGTGGAAATGATGTCTTCTTGAAGGCAGCATATGTCGTTGTATAATCTCAATGTACTTTTCTGCATTAATGCTGCCATCACAGAAGTGTAAATTACCTTTTTCCAAGGGCACTGACACAACCCCATACCATTACAGACCCTGGCTTTGGACTTGTTGCTGATAACAGTCTGGATGGTCATTTTTGTCTTTGGGCCGGAGCACACATCATCCATTTCTTCTAAAAAAAAAAACCAAACATCTGGAATACTGATTCGTCTGACTCCAATGAACATTTCCACTGTGTGATGGTCCAAACCAGATGCCTTTGAGCCCAGAGACGTCAATGCCGCTCCTGGACAAGGTTAACATCAGGCTTCTTTTTTGCACAGTAAAGTTTTAACTGCCATTTGTGAATATAACTCCATGTTGTAGTACTTGACAAGGGTTTCCACATGGGCAAGAAAATCAGTTCACATGGGCAAGGGTAATCCCTTGCCCATGTGATTATATCAGCTATTGACAAATGACGATTCTTGATGCAGTGCTGTCTGAGGGATCAGAGATCACGGGTGTTCAGCTTAGGCTTGCGCCCTTGCTCTTTACGCAATGAAATTCCTCCAGATTCCTTGAATTGTAATGATATTATGCACTGCAGAGGGAGAAATATGGAAATTCCATCCAATCTTTCTTTGAGTAATGTTGTTTTTAACCATTTCAATAATTTTCTCATGCATTTGGAGATCCACTGCCCATCTTTGCTCCTCAAAGACTCAGCCTTTCATGGGTACTGCTTTTGGACAAAATCATGATTACAATCACCTGTTGATGTCAAATTTTTGAAATAACATCATTTATTAAGCCCATCGACGAAAAGTCACAGGCTTATTGTTAAGCTCACTGACGAAAGTAGCGGGGTTATTGTTTTTGCCTCCGTGTGTCTGTCTTTCTGTCCATCTGTCTGTCCGTCTGACTGGCAACAAAATATCTGAAGAACGCCTTGTCAGATTTCAACCAAATTTGGCACACAAGTTACCTTTCACCCAAGGATGAACCCATTAACCTTTGAACACCCTGGGTCATAGCATTACAAAATGGCAAAACTTTTAATATTTTCGCCCAATCCCAATAGATAGGAAAAGCAATGTTAAAGGCCTGTAACTCCAGAAATAGGGCAGATAGACCCATGGTTACTATAATCTACTTTCAGCTTTTCAACTCAGGGTCACCACAGCAGATCCCACATGGATCTGCATGTAGATTTGGCACAAATTTTACACCGGATGCCCTTCCTGACACAACTCCACATTATATGGAGAAGGGGTGTGGGGTTTGAACCAGGAACCTTCTGCACTGAAAGTGGCCACACTAACCACTAGGCCACCACCCCTGACAGATAGACCCATGATTACTATTGAACATTAATAAGAAGTCATATATGGGCTTTCCAAAGACACCATGAGAAATGACCTTGAGTCACCCTGAATGTCCAAGACAAATAGACAAACTTGAATCAGTTATTGTGCAAAAACCGTGGGCTTGCACATCCTGAGATAGTATCACATAAAAAGTTTTTTGGGTTCGGCAGGCTTTGCACTATCTGAGTGTCTTTCTAGTCGTTTTCACCTCCGTGTGTCTGTCTGTCTGTTGACAAAATATCTCAAGAATGCCGAAGCGGATTTCAACCACATTTGGCACACAAGTTGCCTTTCACCCAAGGATGAACGCATAAGCTTTTGAACAGCCAGCGTCATAGCATTACGAAATGGCGAAACTTTACACTTTTATCCCCCAATGCAAATAGACCTTGAGTGATCCTGAATGTCCAAGTCAAGGTCTAGCACAATTGAATCACTTATTGTGGCAAAAGCATGGGCTTGCCCATGCTGAGATAGTATCACATAGAAAAGTTATTTGGGCTTGGTGGGCTTTGTACTCTCTGAGTGCCTTTCTATTTATTTATTTTACCTTATTACTAGCCCTAAATTGCCCACATCCCAACTTTTTTGGAATAGGCCTGAAATGCAGGAATGGATGTATATTAACAAAGGAAATGAAGTTGACCACAAAAAAACATGAAATATCTTTGGTTCATACCTTCTGCAATGAAATAGAAGTCAAAGTAAATGCGTTTTGGTTTTTTTTCTCCCTGCATTTTCAATACCGTCCCGACTTTTTCTGATGTGGGGTCTTATGTGGTGAGAGTGTTGAACTCTTGGCAGTGGCATTCATGACCTCAGCCTGAGGACGAGAGCCGTCTGGGTAGAGCTTATGGAGTCATGAGGTCACTGCACAGAAGTGTTTGATGATGCAGGAGAACAAAGGTCCAAGTCTTTCGAGTCTTGGTGCCTCCAGTTTTACTGTATGGTTGTGAGACTTGGACCCTAACTAGTGCCCAAAGGTGACGAGTGGATGTTTTTGATAGGGCTGTCCGGAGAATCCTTTAGTGTTACTGGAATGATGTTTTGTGAAATGAACGGTTACTTAGGGTAACTCAGATGAGGGATGTACTACTTGCATTATGAGGGAATATCAGCTTTGATATTTTGGTCATGTGGTCCCTGAGCATGATCCAGCAGACAGGTGCCTCCATGCTGAGGAGCTCAGCAACTGGAAAATGCTGGAAAATGTCAAGTGGATGCCTGACCATTTTCCAAGTTTAACTGCTTTTCATTCTATTTCTGTTAAAATATGTAGCCACTACCACCCCCAAAGTGTCAATATCACAGCAGTTGTAGTAGTAGTAGTAGTCACCTGACACAGTAGAGCAGATTTGTTGATTCATATGTTTTTGGTTTTGCACAAATTTATACCTGTTACAGCTGTGCACCACATGCTGCCCTCTGACTTTAAGCGCAATGAGTCAAAGGTGGAAAACCACTGAGGCTGCCGGCGGATGCTGCTCAACAGCGGCGCCCATTTGAGTCAGAAAACCACCAGGAAGCTGTAAACTGTGATGCAGGTTCAGAGTGACATGGCACAGCCCCTTTCTTGCTATATGCAAACCAGTAGCGTCCCCAGATTCCTTCTTTATTCTGCTCCGCGACATATAGTGTCATTTACAGTTGTGGTCAGAAGTTTACATACACATCATGTGCATGAATGTCATGGTAATTTTGGGATGTTAATGATTTCTTTGAACTGTTCTTTTGCCAGGGTGGAATGATTGTACAGCAAACATCATTAATGACTTTAAAAAAACAAGAACTGGGTGTACAGGTTTGAATTTATTTTGGATTTTCTCCGCCGTCTGGCGGTGCTGCTGTCCACTGAGGCATTACAAGTGGATTGCTGATAAGGAGCTTGTTTTTAGCTTGCCCTGTGCCATTACATTATACGGTCAGTTAGCCCCCGACAGTGTTTGCATTCTCAATCAATAATGAACACACACACACACACACACACACACAACAAAGAGGTTCTGTTTAATACGATTATTGAAATCACATTACTGTGGTGTTGTTTGATTGTTGTGTTGTCATGAACCAGGCAGGATACCTACAAAAAAAAACTGAAGCATTTCTTTAATGGACTAGAATAAGAAGAAGTAAGTCCTATAGTCCTCAACGCTTACGCCCAGATCCTGTAGCGTAAAGCAGATGAGAGTTTATGACTTCCTCAGCCAAGACCAGTACCTATTTACAGCTGGATTGACTGGGATGATGCAGATGAAGCATCTTGTCCAAGGACTCATACATACAGATAGCCTGACCAGGAATTCAACCCAGGTCTACATATTGGTAGCCCAACTCCTTATCGGCTTCCTGAACTAGAATAAAATCTCATTTTATTTTTGCTGGATGAGCAATGTTTTGACATTTCAAACTTGATTTTCTGTTGACTCGCTGACATTTCTAGGGTGCATAAAACTTTTGCACAGTACTGCAGGTGTGTTGAACAAAAGCGACGGCAGCTCCCTGTTGCACAGACTGTCCTTGACATACGACTTCCAGTCGACTAATAAACCAATGGAGTAAGATTCAATGAAACTATTGTTGAAGTGAACACTGCCAGTGTGTTTCACTGTTACTGTGTAACTGTTGTATTGTCACATGGATTGTATTACAGCAGGCAAAGCATTTAATCAGTTCGTTTAAGTGAGTTTTTTTTTCTTCTGTTAATACATCTGGAACTCAGATGATCTTTAAACGCAAAATGTATGAAATTTTATTTGACACCTGCAGTAAAATAAACACATAAACAGTCAACCGTCCCTGTAAAGTCTCATTATTTAACAAAGGCAAAATGCTTTAGTGTCAATTAAATAAAAAATAAAAAAACTATTAATGCACACAGTTTTTACTTTCAAAAGAAATCCAAACTAAACATTAAACAGAAGGCTGATTGTAGAGGAAAAGCATAAGCGATGTTATCTAATGACCAAACATTAGGAATCAGTTCTGCCGTCATTCAGTGTCTTTACAGATGTGAAAATATTAACATCCATAATAAAGAGAAAGCAGCTGTGTTCTGGTATGACTTAAGCATAGATGCTGTGTAACACTGCTGGTTCTGTGGAGCTCAAACTGAAAGCTGGGAAATGTTTTCTAAAGACAAAATGCCAACATGTTTCGAAGAATGTGTTTGTATCATTTGTGTAATTCAAAGATTAAAAATTACACAATGTTAGGGCCACTGGTATTTGCACATTAACTGAGTTTTTCATGTGCTGGCCATCAGCATATTGAAGCTGAAAGGAAAAAATGATTGAGTTCAAAGCACAGAACCTCTGCTTTACTTTGAGAGTATCTACAGATACATCTCGAAAAATTAGAATATCATGAAAAAGTTCAATATTTTTGTCATTTATTTCAGAAGGTTTCATAAATTTTATATATTCTAGACTCATTACATATAAACTGAAATGTTTCAAGCATTTTAATTTTAATTTTTGTAATTATGGCCTACAGCTCAAAAAAAATAGAACTGTATCTCAAAATATTCGAATATTTCATAAGAGCAATAAAAATGGATTTATAATACAGAAAGGTCAAACTTCTGAAAAGTATGTTCATTTATACAGTAAAAAACTTGGTTGGGGCTCCTTTTGCATGAATTACTGCATCAGTGCAAGGTGGCATGGAGGCGATCAGCCTGTGGCACTGCTGAGGTGTTATGGAAGCTCAGGTTGCTTTGATAGCGACCTTCAGCGCATCTGTATTGTTGGGTCTGGTGTCTCTCATCTTCCTTTTGACAATACAGTAATACTATGGTCAGCAAACCAGTTCCTAGTGTTTTTGGCACTGTAGGCAGGTGCCAAGTCATAAAAGGAAATCAGCAGCTGTAGGCCGTAATTATCAAAATAAAATAAAAAATGCTTGAAATGTTTTAGTTTATATGTAACAAGTCTAGGATATATAAAAATTTCACTCTCTGAAATAACTGACAAAAAATATTGAACTTTTTCAAGATATTCTAATTTTTTGAGATGTACCTATAACTTCAAATGTGGTGACTGGTGTCAAAATTACAACACTTTTAATATTTGGCTATCTGTTTTTGAAGTAGTGTGAAGTGGATGAGAGTCTACAATTCCATCTGGACGGAACGCCAGTCCATCATTAGTTACATCGCCAGTCAAGCTCAAGTGTCTTGAACAAGGACACAGACAGGTAGCCTGAAGCACACACCTATACTCGACCATATTTTTAATCCAACTTCTATCCCACAGAGCCACTTGCTCCGCCACACAAAGTAATTGCCCAATTGTTTTGTTTTTTTCACTTTTTTATTTTTATTCATTTATTTTGCTCACTTCGATTCAGGTGAGGTGACTTACTTCGCCATCGCAGAACATTCCACATCTTAAAAAAAGTTTTGGAAAATGTTCACACCTTTTTTTTTTTTGGGTGGGTGGGGGATCATTGGGCCCTATCTTCAGGAGCTATGGCGGCACTATTTCCATGGTGCGTCTGAGTAAGACTCAGGGCACAGAGGTATTGTGTTTTTGTCTTTCTTCCTGCATTGCGTAGGACCAGCACAGGATTAATGGAGTCAGTGACACATCCTTCTCCTCTGACCTCCTGATCTCCTCTATATCCCATCAGGCGCAGACACACCCCTGCTGCTCCGGGGTGCAGGAGGAGGATGAAAACCAGCATAAAAATATGGTACAAAAACCAAAGTTATTATAGTTTTTGTTCATTTATTTCATTTTTAATTCTTCTTAGTTTGAGTGATAATGAGGAGGGTGAGCGCTAATGTAAACTCCCCTATATGAGGTGTATCTTAATATTGTGGCATATAAATAGTTAAAAACTCTGTACTTGACTTTAGACCAGGTTTTTTGTGGTCTATGGTGCAGTCGCTTTCTGCTGCCTCATGATAGCAATGAGGCAACACTGCACCCAACCACACCTCATTTTCAGACCCACATACCCATGGGCACACAGATGAGCAAAAGTACATTTGCTAATTAAACAACGTGGGCGTTGAGAGTGGTAGTGACAACTGAGTCAGCTGGAAACTACCAATTGCACTGCACTCCACTGTGCGCTGACTTGCACCAGGTGTAAAAAGATGTGGCCCAATGTCTATATGCACTTTGAAACAGTGTTGAAATGTTTGGCTGATAGTGTTGCTGAATGGTGCAAGAATTGGCACACATACAGAGTTTTAGCCACTGAATAATTCTAGTCTAGGGGCCAATTGATTTTTGTCCATTTTTTTTCACAATATGGCTGCCATTTTCAAAATGGCCACCATCGTAGGTGAAAATCAGTAACACGAACACTTATATGTTTATAATATATATATGTGTTTTGTGATACTTATGAACCTCCATCCCTTTTGAAGTGTGGATATAATGTGGACAGAGGATGTCTTGGTCAATGCAAGTGCATCAAGGCAGGGATGGCATGTACATCGTATTGCAAGTGTTGTGGCGACTATTGGCGTCATTCAGAATCACATGAACCTGTGCATCACATGAAACAATGTAGGACTGGAAGGTGTCTGCTAAAATACACAAGCAAGTGACTTCCAGGATCGGACCAAACTACTTACTTGCTGTTTGTATCTTTATTGTCATATAATAAAGGTAATATTTAAATGATGCCTCTGTAGTTTATTTTTGTGCAACATGCATTGTTATTTTTCAATGTGGAGTTGGTTTATTGTTGCTAGGATATTTTGCTATCAACAGACTTCCAGGTTTGTGAAAAGTTGCAGAAAATTCTATGAATTTTCATTTTATGCAGGACCTTCTCTGGACCCAGTGCTAACTTGCATAATTGGGACCAATATTGGGGCTCAATAATGTGAGCCACAGTTAGAAAAAATTTTTGGTCCATGACCACACCAAACCCGCATACTACCCAGGGTCACGTATGCGTAGGAACCGCTCCGAGGACCCGGAAGTCACACCAAATGTACTGACACTGCCAAGTAACGATCACTAAAAGAACCACAAGAAGAGATGTGATGCGATGCTACTTGAAAATAATTTCAAAATTTGTTAACATGAACAATTTGTACGAGGTTGCTTTTTTTTTTTTTTTTTGGTGCTGGAACCCGCCGTGTGATTGTCGCAGGACCTAAAAACAACTTTGGTAATCAGGATCATGATTGTGGGAGCCACCTCAGTGACCTTCCTGGCAATGAAAACTGACAGTGACAGTTAGGAGACCAAAATTAGGACCCTGCAATGTAACTATAAGGTAAGTCTGGCTTAGTCAGACTTATCTTGTTTTAGTAGATAGCGAGGACGTGTTCCACTGGCAGCCATAAATGCCCATGAAAAACATCACCTCCTGCTTGTTTGGCATAGCGCACACACACCAAGACACCAATTTGACAAGACAAATTTAAGCTGATTCAAAATGAATGAATGAATAAAGGGATTAACAAATCCTTAATTAGCACAATGCATTCTGCTCATTTGAGTACAGGACAGGTACTCATTTGAGTACTTTGTGGCATCCACCACACTATGTAACCGCCTTGGGTCCTGGATGACAACCACACACCCAGGCAGACAACTGGTCCATCCCCGTCTCTTGAAAGTAACCATCTGTCTGCCGTAGCCAGGTGAAACGTAGACGTGTCCTTGGCCTTCTCCAGCTGCTGGGGTCCTCAACTCTTAAGCACCTACTCGCTGGATTACGCACAGAGAAGCACACCACATGGCCAAAATGTCGTAGCTGATGCTCCAAGTCAAGTCTGGGAGCATGTGCTGGTCGGTATCAAAAATGAGCCAATGGGCCGCTTTCCCTGTTTTAAAGGCTGGCGCGGTTGTTAATTTTATAAACTATGATTGCATCGGCCCAAATGTGCGTTGGCCCTCCGGGCATTGCCCGGTATGCCAGATTACCAATCCAGCCATGCCAAGGATCCCGAAGAGACCTAGTACCAAAGACATCCAGTGTTCACCTTAGGTCACTGGTTAGTATCCAAGTCTCACAACCATAAGTAAGACGGGTAGCAACAGGACCCTAAAGTGTTGTGGTCTGGGGTTGTGTTCCGGATCTGTGCCGGTTTTTCTCTCTCTCTCTCTCTGTTTTTTGGCTGTGGAGCTGCTCATCAGAATAACTGCGGCTGAGACACACCTGGAGCTCATCATGTGAGCTCCTATTTAAAGCCAGGCTGAACACACCAGCAGTGCCAGAGAATTCCACAGTCTTCCATGGTAATGTTGGCTTCTGAGTTTGCGCTCGTTCCAGTCTTGAGAGTAATGTCAAGTTTGCTTCCAGTTTGCCTCCTGTACCTGCATCTCGTTTTGTTTAAACACTGTTTTTGTCTTCTTTTGCAGCTCCACTGGCCCACCTGGTCCTGCTTCACCTACCTTGCCTTCTTCTGTGTCATCCTCCTCTCTGCCTTCCTGGCTTCATCCCTGCCTTACACATCATTTGGACTTTGTATGTTTATTTAATAAACCTTATTTTTGCGTTGACTCACGGCTCTGCACAGTTGGGCCCTAACCTGCCTCCCCATAACATAAAGACGTGGACCTTCATTCTCTTGCAAAGATATCGCATCGCCAAACACCTCTGTCCAACAACCTCATGACTCCATAAGCTCTTGTCTCTCAATCTCAAAGGCCGAGGACCCAGAGACATGAATGTCATTGCCAATATAAGTGAATGTCTCTACAACACTTTCACCACATACAGATACACTTCTGATGGCTGAGTCCAGGAAGTTGTTGAAAGCCTAAATGCTAAAAATGTCTTTTAGTCCAAAACAAGTGAAAATAAGGTCAAATTGTAGGAGCCTTCCAGAAAATACGCAACAAATTAGAATTTAATCCTTTTAACACAGTAATTATAATGTTATCCTTTATTCACAGCAGGGGCGTAGAATTGGGTAGGGACACTAGGGACACGTCCCTACCAATATTCAGCCACTACTGTGTAGTCACTATCAATACAATTGCTGTCTGTAGTGTTTAGTCAATGATTATGGCACACAAAGGGTTAACAGTTGGTCTTATGATTGCAAATACAAAAAAACATCAACTTTCAGGAGTGCTGCCTTGGAGCACTTTTGTGTCTCCACCAATGTCAAAATCAAACCTACTCCATTGATTCACAGGCACATTTGTGGAAGGATAGCACAGTCTGGCGATTAATTATAAACAGGCGTGCACATAACTGGTTTTCAGGTGCTCGTGCATGCTAAAAATAAATGATGCGCAGTAGAAAACATGGAGTGAAGCGCTTTTCCTGCAACCTGTCATCTCTTTCCTCCTGAAAAGCACTTACATATCTGAAACTATCTAGGAATGAGATACTGTAGAATCTTATAAACTGGCATACAAAATTTCAGACCATGCCATTAGATTGCCTCGAGAAAGCGCAAACTCATAGTTTCAGGAAGCCAAACATGGCAATTTTGCCCAGTTGGTACTGACAAGGTGAAAATACAGGGTTCCACATGAGGCTAAATTACGCTTCTGATGAGATGGTAGCTGTGATAAGGATGTTATTTATTCATAAATATATGCTAATGGTTACTTTTGTAAAAGGCAGCATGTTATAAATAATAAATTTGGTCTGTTTTTATTTACATATATAAAAAGACAATGAATGTTAGTCATTTTTTTCCATCTTAAAAACCTCTAACTAAAACTCTCATCTGAAAAAAACTCTTTAATGTCCTTTTATCTGTCATATTGTACTCAGATACACAGAAATTATATACCGGTATATATATAATTGGCGGTAGAGAAGACGAACCTAGCAAACAAGTAAAACACTTAGAAAACATGACTCTTTTTGTGATACAGATATTGAATCGACAGAACACTTATTTTGTGATTGTGTGTACAGTAAAGCTTTTTGGGATGATATTCATTACTGGCAGTAACACCAGGATCCCTCAATTGTCTGAATTCACAAAAAAGGACATCATCTTTGGTTTTCTTTGGGATGATAAAAAAATATGAACCCATCTTAAAGGGAATTTTGCTTCTTCTGTAAAGTGGGCGTGTCGGAATATATATTAAAAAAAAAGAAAAAAAAAAGGCACCGCCGTCCTGACGTTGAACGACGTGACGGGTCACGTGATTCTAAATGGCAGCTTGCAGTGTCAGGTCGTGTGTTTTTTGGAGCGCAGTTATTTTTGTCGTTTATCAAGATAACGTTTAAATTTATTTTAAATGTAATAACGTCGAAAATGGCATCATTTGTAACGCGACAGCGGGGGAAAAGGTAATGCAATATTTCTTTAAAAAAAAATACATCTCCAAGCTTCCGGTTTGCTCGTGCAGGGAAGTGTCAAAGTGGGGATTTTTGGAAGAAAATGATTTTAGCCGCGTGGTCCAGACTCTCGTGCCTTGGCGTGGCCGGTCGAGGACACGGGCCGCTGGGACTGCTTTGCAGACTGGGACAGTCGACGTGGAGTCAGGTGGTCTCTGACGCGGAGAAGCTCGTGGGTTACCCCACGAGCTTCCTCAGCCTGCGCTGCCTGCTCAGTGACGAGCTCAGCAATGTGGCCATGCACGTGAGGAAACTGGTGGGAACCCGGCACCCTCTGCTCAACACTGCAAGGTAACCGCTGCCAGGATCTCCAGCCTCCAAAACCACCCACAGCCAACTAGAATGGCACTCAGAGAAAAAACGTACCTTCGCCAAGGCCAGACGCTTCTGCAAGTTTGCACTGGAATTGTCGTGCACGATCTTGGTATCTGCGATATTCTCAAGATTAAGCATGCGCGATCTTGGAATTCCGAAATCACGTGCTTGATCTTGAGCTCGCGTGGTGACATGTGGCCAATGCAAAGAGTTAGAAGCTTTGTCTCCAAATACTAACAATCAGCTTCGTTAATATATTAGCGTTAGTATTCGTTTATCTGTTCCCTCAGGCTCAAAAAATATTGGCAGCTGCTATCCATTCTATTCATATGTAGCACTTCTGATTGGTCAGTGCAGGTCACGTGATGATGAGGCTATGTACCTTTACTTTTGTTTTCTATCAGTACGTAGGGCCGAAATTACGTTTTGAAGTGACGATCTTAAACACTTTCTTTGGGTCCAAAATATTTGTAATTATGCGTGGTTATG
>OMMV01181915.1:0-14934 GCA_900302635.1 Chatrabus melanurus
CAGGAAAACAGCGGTGGCATTAAGATCACACAAACAGGACGTCCGGAATACGCGCTCACATAACACACAGACTGGCACAGGACCGTGCACGGGCAAAGGACAATGACTGGGACTGAAAGACAAGCGTGCACAACCACACGCAAAGGTCCCAAAACCAGAGGATCCAGCTATGTGCATCATCCACTCACTCCAAACAATAATAATAATAAACTCAACAATTCCTCAGTGGAGAAGAAAGAAAAAAAAAAAATCACCTTTTCTCTTTCTAGGTTTGAGCAGAGAACTAGAATCCACAATGGTTTTGGATCCAGTTCAACAGGTCAACACAGACTCTTTGACTAACGTCTATGAAGCATCATAAATCTTTTTTTTTATTATGACCTCCACTAATAAGGTAATGTTTTGACTTCATTTGTCTGTATTTACCAGGATATCTTCAGTCTGCTCCTTATTTCCATCATGCATGTGATAAGGTTATTCCCTTCGACAATCCCAGACATGTCCAGCAGGTGGCACACAGGTATATGGTACATTACATAAGCAAATCAAAGCTGCTTTTTGTATTGATCTGGTGCATCAAAGTTAACAAAATTTTAATGAGTTTATCCTCATTATAAGCCCTTTTAATTTGAAGTCTTACAAGATGATAGCATTTATTAATTTTGAGTTATTGTGTTAAAAACCTGGAGGGGTTGGAGTCATCTATCTATCCATCTATTCACTAATTCACTACAGGTTATCGTTATTAAGTAATACTTGTTATTGTTGATATTCTTAAATGATCAACTTTTTAAATGCTCACTATAACTTAGATGCTTGATAGCTACTGGATGGATAATGTTAGGAAACAAAAGCTACTTGGGTAAATTTCAGGAACGCTTGCACCATTATTATCTTCATCAACGGACATAGGAAGGTGGAGCTGTCTCAAGAAATCCTGAATGGATTTTGACAAAACTTTGTGGAAGGATTGTCCTTGGGCCAAAGAAGAAATTATTACATTTTGGTGGTTTTATCCTTTTGTCATAAGATTCTTTATGTTCATTCATTCTTGTTTTATGGCAAGAGTTGTGACTGTCGTCCTCAGTCGGCTGGTGGAGGTGATCTGTCTGGTCTTCTAGCTTTAAAAAGAAGCAATCGATGCGGGTGCATTACTGTTAAATTGATCCGTTTTGTAGTTTCTCCAAACCAGACTATTCTCAACGCCCCAAACCAAGCTCCACTACATCCAGAGAAAGGTCCACACTTCCAAATACAGTGACCATGTTTGAGGTAATTGACCCCAGCGACTCGGTGGTCTCTCCCTGAACTCTCCGTTACAGCTGGCATTAATGGCGTAGGCCACAGAAGGTGAGGAATTTAGAGTTTCCCATAGAAATTCTGGAAATATTTCATTCTTTCCCAAGGCTTTTTGTACGGTGCTTTACCCCTTTTCCATGTCCGTCCTTCTGGAAACATTTCCCTCACAAAGAGTAAAAATATAACGTTGGGGTATAAAATGAGGTCACATACAGCTGGTCGGTCACCGTGTGCTCCGGAGGCACACGGGCATTGTGGGATACATGGAATGTGAGTGTGTGACTTTGAGGTTACCACTCAAACAAGGCAGCATGCCAGCCAATATACCCCACTTACAGGACTACTTTGTTAAAAGTTAGAAGTCAGTGAAAGTGATGCTTTTGCGCAGTCTTTAATGGTGTAACATTTCATCAAATCATTCAGCAGTGAGTGCTGTAGCTTGTACTTGTGGTGGTGTGTGCAGCAACCATATATTTGAAACTAGCAGCCCTATTTTAAAGATCTATAGCAGGTCTAAAGCATAGAGTGCAAGTGCATTTGGAGCGTGCCCAACTCTACTTTGCTATTAAGAGGGTTCGTAATCTGAGCGTAAAGTAAGGCGCAGAGCACAAAGGGATTGGATTTAGTCATTGAATTAATCATGAGTGTGTTTTCGGGGTGTTTAAAGATCTGCCCGCAAAGCAATTCCTGGAACTATCTGAAACCCGTGGAAACCACATGACCATCATGTCAGGGGTGTGCATCTCTCTCAATTCAATTCAATTCAATTTATTTATATAGCGCCAAATCACAACATAGTCGCCCCAAGGCGCTTCACAAGGGTAAAATGAAGTCAACTGGGTAAATTTGAAATCCATTTTGCGAAGTTTGAACTCTATTTTGCTCCATTTTACTAAGTTTGAACTGCATATAACCATTTTTAACAATTTTCGGACCAGTGGGCCTTCGGACCAATGGGCCTTCTGAATATTGACTAGTCACCTCTAAATACTGCACCATATAACTAGCAGCAAAACACGCTCGGCTTTAGACCAGGTTTTTGCTCGTCTATGGTGCAATCACTTTCCACCTCCTCGCAATAGCAACACACAAGCACCACGCTTGACCACACCCCATTTTAAGATCAACATGCCCACGGGTGCAAAATGAGCCCACAATTTCAAGAATGTGGGCACTGGGTGTGAAAAAGACAACTGTGTCGGTTGGAAAGTAGCAAGAACGCTTGTGCTGCACTGTGCGCTGCTTTGCGGCACCTGGATGCACATCTTAAACTCCTGGCAAATTTCAATCTAATTCTGTTCAGTAGTGCACATTGGACCGAGTCCTGTAGGGTACCCTTTCCAACATCCCCTGATCCACTATGTAAAGATACAGTAGGCCGAATGAACAGAGCTCCAGTCTCAACACACATGAACAAAACATACAAGAGACTCCAAAATATCCCTGAGGAATTTCCCAAAAACAAAAAACAAGAAGCCACAGAGCAAACAACCTGATTAGCCATGTTGATGCCTGCTACAATGCCTTACAAGGGTCGGCAAAGACAGCCTGATCTGACTGATTAGGCACATTTGATCTGGCACAGTCACAAACTGCCTTTAGGTTTAAACCAATACAGAGAGATGTGATGGAGGTGAAAGGTCAGAGGTTAACTAAAAGAGCAGCTTTTTTTGGTTCAAATATAAAAACAGATGTGACGACCCCTGTATTACACGAATAATAACCCTTCACCATTTATACAGTTAGTGTCGTCACTCTAGGAAAATTTACCATGAGGCACTGTGCTGTTGACAATGATTTAACTGAACTTCAGGGGATATGCAAGGCTTGAACTCAACTCTAGGTCTTTTATCTGCTGACTTGGTGATGAAACAATGAGGGAATAACACATTTGGACAGAAAACAGCTCAGCAGGCAATAGTCTGATCACATTTGGTCACATACAAATTGCAATCTTTTGTCAGGTATGTTGTTGTATCTTAAAGTTAAAGGCAGACGTGCAGTGATGGGGAAATCACGGGTTATTGTGATGGTGTGGCCGTTCTAATGGGGTAGTGCTATTGAGCAGCACTTGAATTTCACGCCACACCTGCAAGCAGTGTCCCACCAAAGCACCACGATATATAATCAACCGCACAAAAACAAACATGCTATGATGCACTCAGACCAGTAATGATGGCATCAATAAGGGCCTTCTAACTTTCAAAGGGTGGCAAACACTTTGCCAACCATCCATCCCTATCTCCTCAAAGTAGCCATCTATCTGAGGCAGCCAGGTGATACGTGGGTGTGCCCTTGGCCTTTTCTTGCTGGGGTCCTCAGCAATGAGGCACCTACGCATTGGATCATGCTCAGAGAAGCTTGCCACATGGCTGTAGTGTCGAAGCTGACGTTCCCTCACAGTTCATGTAGTATACCTCATCAGAGTCTCCCTAAGTACCCACTCATTTGACACAAAGTAATTCCAGCCGTGTCCAAGGATTTTCCTGAGAGTCCAAGTACCCAAAGACCCCCAGTCATCACTTTAATTCACTGCGAGTCCAACTGTGGCAACCATACAGTAAGACTGGAAACAAGTGAACTCGGACCATCATTTCCCTGTAAAGATATCAGCATTTCCAAACGCATGTGTCCTCATGACTACATACAGTAAGTTCTTACCAGACATTTCTCAACCTCAACGGACTTGAACCACAACAAAATAAAGAAGAAAATGAAGACGCTCAATGTTTACATCAAACATCAAGAAATGCAGGTGAATTTCAGCCCACCAGAATCTACGGTAATTCCTTTCTTTTAGTATACACCGTCGCTGCTAACAGAGTAAAAACTGATGCAGCAGCGCAGAAGCAAAAACCGTCGTTCAAGCCCCAAACGTTGCTGCAAGTGCACAGCAGCCGCTGCCCACTGGCTGACACCGTTCAATGCTCGGCAAGCACTTTCTTGTCTTAACGCTGGCAGCATACCTTCCACGGTCCCATGCATGTCTTTAATTTATAATCACATCACCCCACCTATATGACGTTCGCCTCATTTGTAGAGGACGTTAGGGCGGCATGTCGAGGGTGGAATACGTTTTGATTGGTGAATGTGAGCATTTCACTGCAAGAAGGTGAAAACCTTTAATACAAGTGCACAAAGTGCATTGATTAAAACGTGAAGTCTGCTATATTTATTGCCCTATTACCGTCACTTTTGCCATAACCCTAACCACTTCCAAACCTCTCTGCACTGTATGCAAGAGCAGTAATGGAATATAATTATGCTCAAAACTGCAACAGTCTGTGCTACTGGCTCATGTGTATTATTTATTTCCAACTCTAATACAGTTAGACAGTTAAAACAAACCTTTGCCAATGTTCAGTATACTATGCACTTGTTTGAGTAGTACTATACTAGATAATGGAGTTAGCATGTTGGAAATAAGCTTATGCTGCATCAATAGGTCATCATGTGGAGACTGAACTGCAGTCGGTAAGCATCTTAAATAATGTGATTGATATTTTGATGTGAAATTTCCGATGATGTCCCTTTCTGAGCGTGGATATTTCATTTCAATTTGGAACAAAACTCCTGCAGTGCTCAACCAACCTTTTAGGAGTTTGCCAAATGGTCCAAAGTCACCAGTCTGTGGTAAATGGCCATAGCCAGCACATATTCTGATGCTTTAGTATGCTTTAAATTTTAAAAAAGAAAAAAAAGGATTGCGCAAAGTGTGCAGATAGACTTTTAATAATCCAACACTGGTATTTGTTTAACCTGCAACATATTTATAACATCTGAAAACAAAATTGCAGTCTTCATCTTCATCCCAAGTTCTAATTTTGTACTTCCACCACACACACACACACACACACACACACACACACACACACACACACACACACACACAACACGAGGTTGGTTTCAAAGCCAAACACCAATTACAGGACAGAAAAAGTCAGTGTATTCCTGACAAATAGACAAACCATTGTAAAGAACATGCTCCGTCCGTGTCTGCTTGGCAGAAGCACGGCGGTATATTTCCAACAAAATCTAATTTGGCATCTTCTCAAACTGCTGTCTGTTACAACGCTGCAGCGAGATTCTAGTGGAGTCAGATTGACTTTAAGTCTGCTTCTTTATTGGCTTCCACACCAGATGGAGGAGCATGCACGTCACACCGAGACGGAAAACAACACCAGAAGTCAAACGGAACTGGTGCTGAAAACGCGAAAGGAGGGATGGAATGACTCAATCCAACAGTTCAACACCTAATCTTTCATTAATGGATTGATCCATGATAAACTCTCACATTTTACCAATGATGCTGTTTGCTTATGTGGGATATCCCCCCCAAAATGAAACTCTATAAAACTAGAGGACAATCACAGAACATATACTGTACCTCCACCAAGCTCCAACATTCATGTATTTATTTCTCCTTAAATGAGTTTAAATATGTTTGTTTGCCTCAAAACTCAAATCATCTCTTCGTTAACCCAAGGGCTACCTCTCCACCAAATTCCATTCATATCTGTTCATGTTGTTTTGAGATGTTCTACTATCAGATCAGGCAAGTAGACAAACACTGGAGATGACTTAACCTCCTTAGTGGAGTTAATATGTAAATGTGTAACAATTGTAGGCTAAATATCAATCGAAAATGTACAGGATACCGCCACCATGGCAACACTCCAATAGATTTGGAACTCCAGCTGGATCTCAATCAAATTTCATGTCATGCAGTCTGAGGATTTTTTCCACAAAGGGCCTTTTAGAGGAGTAAATGCCTTCCAGTTGGTTATGAATGCTATATTCCATTTCTGATAATAAACACCCTTAAATCCTACACACTGCAGCTTTAAATATTGTGGCTTTCGTACTACAAACCAATGCATAGACTGTTTCCCACATGCATATACAGCAACAATATTGTATAAACAAATAGAAATGAATTGGTATTGATCGTTTGATCGGCCTGTATTCACTGCAGAGATCTAAGACGGTGCCTCTTGTTGATTATAAAGTGACATGTCACAAAGTGAACGCTCCACATCCTTTTATTTGTCGGGAGTATCCCGTAAGCCTTTAAGCTTCGTGTGCTCTGTGAGTGTTAGTTAAAGTCACAGTGCGAAACCACTGTGACTCCCACGCTTCTGTCTTTTTTAACAATGGGTCGCGACCCCATAAGTTCTGGAAAGAGAGGGGAGAGTTTGCACTGGGAGCTCAAGCGGGATTCCCAGGACCGCTAAACATGCCTGAACCAGGGAGACGCTGCCTAGACCTTCCCTGGAGCTGCAGCGCGAGGAAGCGAGAGAACAAGCAGGGGAATGGGGGAAATAGCTAGAGATGAGCGCTAAAGCGGTCAGGTCAATATAGAAATCATTCAAACAGAGATCAGGAGAAGGTTTGCTGCACACGCAGGAGGTCAACAACATTCACCACCGCTGTGGAGTATCCGTTTCACCTGCGTATAATCACCATAAACACACACTGCAGCGTTTAAGCATCTGCAGCACGTGTGCTCAGCCAATCAGACCCTCCTGGAGGCAGCGCCCTGTCATCACCGGCACAAAATAAAACATAACACCATCTATTTGGTGACTTCTGGGTGTCAGCCAGAAGCTGATGCAACGCCTGTGGAGCTTGGCCCAACACTGATGGCAGGATTCCGAGGTTTAATGCATTTCTGGTTCTGCTTAATTTTTCATAAAATCACATCTGAATTCAGAATCACCTTTGATTCATCGTTTCACTGTCATTTTATCCTAATGTTTAAATGTGGTCATGTACTTAAAATAATAAACTTGAAAGAAATTTTAGGTGCGCTTGCAATGTATCACCTGATGTTTGAGATATCTGACAGTGGGAGGGGTTTTAAATTTAGGTCTACAGGTAATTGTGACATCACATGTTTGGGTCTTTTTAATGTCATAAAGTCAGTTCTTGAAATACTAGAAAAAAGGTAAAATGAAAAGAAAGATAGATGTTGAATCAGCTCTGCACACTCCACTAACTGACAGTGGGACGGGTTTTAAATGTGGGTCTGCAGCTCATTGTGATTTCATATGCATTGGTCTTTTTGCTGTTATAAAGGCAATTCTTTAAATATCTGGGAAAAAAAGGAGATAAAGGTAAAAAGAAGAAAAGAAAAAAAGATCTGAATCAGATCTCTACATACTACTGTCACCAGCTGCCAGGGGGAGGGTTTTTCAATTTGGGACTGCATGCCATTGTGACGTCACATGTATAAGTCTTTGATGTCATACAGGCAGTTTTTGAAACACTGGAAAAAGATAACTGGAAAAAAGAGAAATATTTGTATATATTTATATTTTGTTAACTATTTAAACAAATGTGTATGTAAATATTTTGCTAATATTTAACTAATATTTACCTAAATATTTAGATTTACATTTAGCTAAATATTTAACTAATATTTTGATACATCAACCTAAATATTTTTTTTAAATATTTAGACAAGTGTACTTATTTCATTAAATGTTTGAGGAAATATTTCATTAAATATTTAGCTACATAATTAAACATCTAGCTTGACTACTTGAATGTCAGCAAAAATTTTAACTTAGTAATTAGCTCAATTTTAAGTAGCTATTTAGCAAAACGTTTACATATATGCAACAATTATTTTTAAACCAAATACATTTTTGTTACATTCAATTTTTTTTACCATAAAAGCTGACAGATTTCACCCTAAATGTAATTTAAAAAAATAAAAAATAAAAAAGCTAGGTTAAAAAAAAATCCAAGTTGAACTTTTTTTATTGTTTTTGGATAAATGTGGTGGGGGGGGACTGAAGTATTAATTTGAACAGGTATAGTTCAACTGTGGCTCATTCATCTGAAGATCAATACAATGTATAGCTCATAATCAAATTCGCACAGATTGTGAACTTTAATATTATAGATATTGGAAATCAGCGCACAGGAGGTGCACGCGCTGTGCGCAGACACACTGACTCCTGCAGGAGCATCACAGGATTTTCACGGAGTGGTGATTCACTTTCTCTTAATGGAAAGCAAAGATTCCTCCTCACAATAAACCTGTTGTCAGTCCGTGCGCCATTTGCGCGTCGGAACGCACAGCTCTTTGATTTTTGGCGCACAGATTTGCACATTCAGATGCGTCGATTCATTAAACGTGGAGTAATTTTTTGACGTTAAAGTCTCCTCACAGTGACAACTGTCTCGCCCGTGTGACAACTCATTAAACACGCACACCTTTCAGGAGACATTTGCTCTAAATGGTCCACGGAGGATGTTTTATTCTAAACCGTGCGCTACATCCGCGCACTGGCTCGTGAACACTGTGGACACAATTTGGATCGCCACGCCAAATCTAATTAGCACCTGGCCACGTTTGTGGAGACAAAAAGCCTGCTATCTCTGCCGCATGCCCTCCGAAGACAGAACAAACCCACTCACACACGCTTCCACGACGAGCACGAGCGGGACAAAAGCGCAACAAGACAATCAGCCCAGTGTGGCTGCGCCCCGCTCGGCGCTCTCGAGGATCATTTACGCGTTCACACGCTGACAACCATCAATTATTCATCAGCCGCGTTACTGTGTCCGCGCGCCCGGACGAGGTGCCACTCGTCATTACGCACACGCTCGCACAGGAGACGCGTGCACGGCAAGCCTACCTGGTTGGGACATACTTTGGAAATAAAAGATGACCAGAATAAAGGATCCCAAACAAGTGGCAAAAACCATCCGGCATATCCTGCTCATCCTCATCAGCTCGCTCAGAGTCTGTTTCATGGCGGGACGGACGCACGCGCTGCGGCTCGCTTTGTGCCGATAACGGGCCGGTTTGCGGGAGCTCCGGGTTTCTGGTGGTACTGATGAGGATTGTCTGCCGGTCAATGAGCCGAACGCGTCCCAAAAGGACTGTACCACTGCTGGGCTGCATGAGGGTGGGGGGACCGCACAGCGCCCCCTCCCTGAGGAAGTGAGCGCGTCCGGCTGTGCGCCTTAGTGCCAAAAAAAAAGAAGAAATAAAACAAAGCCGTGGTAGTGGACAAAAGTCCCTCTATAAATCAGCAAATAGAGAAAAATGATCATTATTTATGAACTATATTATATGAGGCTACTTTGTGATTTTAATTATAGTATTTTCCTTATAAACCCTACAACAATATTATGCACTAATATTCTTATTCCAAATCACTTAAGTTAAAGGGGGCATATTGTACACATTTACAACAAGCTAACATGAGTGACCAGGTGTTCTAAAAACAATCTGAAAAAGTTAATAGCCTAAGTATTCCATTAAGGTGAAACTAGCCGGACACTCAGAGAGCACAGATCTCCACTAAGGCCAATAGACAAAGACTGAAGTGTTCAAATTTCAGTCCGCTAATCCATCCATCCATTCTCTAAACCCGCTTATAATTTTTTTTTAGCCACGAGATGTTGCACTAGCTCTATTTTCAGGACAGAAATAAAGCTTCCCTCCTCGGCCACTCCTCCTCAACCCTCCCTCATCTACACTGAGCAGAAGGAACAGCAGTTGGAGCCTTTTAACAGGCGTATCGGCTCTCTATGTAAGAAAAGACAGACATATGTGGATTATAGTCAGACCACGTTCTTGGTCAGAAGCATTTTTTTTAATCCTCTAAATGTGATTTTTGGACGTGTTTCTGGAAAGTCGCTGCAGTTCACCATGTAACTCTCCGTGCTGAACAGGCCAAAGCGTTCGATTTATTCCTCAGAGTTGTTCATATCAGTCTCTGAAGGGTGTAATTTTAACTTTGTCTACGAGCTGAGTGAGAAATGAGGAAAAGGAGCTCTTGTGAAACAGGTTGTGTTTCAGTAGTGGTGCTATGGTGCCGTTTCCTCATCACTGGAAGGATGTGGGGTCAAACCCAACCTGAGCCCTTTGTCTGCAATGTTTCCACATAACAGTCAATGCCCTCACAAACACAACATTAAAGCTCTCTCTATAGTCTTGAAAATTACACTTTTAGGAGTTAAAAATTTACTGACAGTGTTAAATGTTTAACTCTTTGCATAGTGTTAATTTAACTCGGAAAAGTTAAACTGGAGTTAAAAATGTTAAATGAACTCTGTCACTAACTTGCCTTTTTTACTGGGTTATTCTGGACAGCGATTGGACTAGGATCTGCACTAAATCCCACATTCATACACAGTAAAATAAATAAATGAATAAATAAATAAACCTTTTGAAATGAGTGTATATTTTCACATATTTTCATAAAGCAAGTAAAAACAAGTCAACAACAACAAATAGCACCGTCAACCAATATCTAGTGTTGTCAAGGTGTGAATGCCTTCTTTATGGATAAATGCGAGTTTAGGCCTTTTTTTATGTTTTTACCCTGAACGGCAGCACGGTGCCTCAGTGGTTAGCAATCTTGCCTCAGAGCAAGAAGGTCTGGGGTTCGATTCCCACCATGCCCAGTTCCTTTCTGTGTGGAGTTTGCATGTTCTCCCCGTGTCTGCGTGGGTTTCCTCGCACCATCAAAAACATGCACATTAGGGTCTGCTCCTTTCTCTGCCCTTGACCAAGGCGGTGTCTCTACATCTGGAGTTGGTGCCGGACTGTGGCTGCCCACTGCTCCTAGTGGTTGGATTGAGTCTAACTGTAATTAGGATGGGTTAAATGCAGAGGACAAATTTCGTTGTATGTACAATGACAATAAAGACTATTCTATTGGATGGAGTATTTGTACATTCTGTAAATCAATAAAAAGTTAATTACAAAAAAAAAAAAAACTTTATATTTAGTTTGTCCAATTACTTATGGCATCTGCAGGGACTATGGAAACAAATAGTTGTAATTAATAAATGGTTAATGCAATATTTTCTTAAACCCCTTGAATTAAAGCTCAAGTCTACACTACAAAAAATAAATAAATAAAATTCAGTCGTGCCAATAACACTTGACCGGGACTGTATTGATCGATTGACTTTATTTAGTAAGATAATGTGCAAAATACAAATATAAATCAAATCAGTTGTGGTATTAGAAATTATACCTGCAATAATTTTAGCAGTGCTCTGTTCAGTATTATTGAAATATTTAATACTTTGCAGTACAATAAAGCATTTCATTCATTTCGTCATTCCACATACGGCCACAGTGCCACCTACTGGTACGTAATCGCACTGCACCCGGCGTGAGTGAGGGAGTCTTGAACCCTGTCCAGAAGGAAGCAGGCAGTGATAGATGGAGCAGCGTGCAGCAGCTTAACCTTCCTCTGAGAACTGCACAAAGTCATACAAGCTGCTGTGATCAAATTATCCTCTAATGGCATTTGGAAGCAGACGCCAAAACAAAAACTCCCGTGCACTTTTTCTAATTAGGACATCCGTCTTCCTTACGCAGGCTCGTCTGTCGAGCAAACAATCAGAAGGCGGTGTGCAGGATGACCTGGACATATTTGTATGTATGTTTGGCATCAGAGGGGGGAGGGGGTGTGTGTGTGTGTGTGTGTGCACTCAGACAGGCCGCAGCACATGAAGAGAATTAAAACGACGTCCTTGTGTGGGCCACGCCCACGCCGCGCTCTCGGATTTTTAACATTCAAATGCAGAGCGTATTGTGGAGGTGGCAGGCAGGGTCAGCAGAATGCTTTTAACCAACATCTGCACTCCGGGCTCTGCATTTATTTGTACAAATGTTTCATGTCATTTACACATGAATATTCAACAGCTGTTTTAAGATGTTGCAACACTCGGCTGTGAACATGTCAAGAGGAAACTTAAGACGGGAGTGCGTGAGGAACTCTGGCCCAAACGTCTCAATAATAAAGACAGCATATGCATCAATTAAAGCGACTGCATTCACCAACGAACGCGATTAATTTGGCTAATTCCATAATCCTCGTCGAGTTCATTACATGAAATTAAGGCTGCAAAATCCCAGAGGCTTGTGGGAACCACAATAACAACACAGAGAATAATCCCGAGCTGTTGTGCCGCGTAAACGCATCAAATCCCGGAGTGTTATCGCTCTCCTGCAGCCTTTCACGCTCAGCAGAGGGGTTGAAAGACGCAACCTTAGGGAGCATTTTCCTAAAGCTGAAAGGCATAAAAACGCATCAGCGGTGCCGCATATTTTAAAGTAACGCTTCGAGCAAACGTAGAAAGTAGCACACAAAACATGAACTGTGCCGGCGGCGTGTCATCAGTCCCAGCCCACCCGTCCGTCAGGTTTCAGGCAAAAGACGTCATTGGATAGTTCCGCCGCCTGTTACAACTCCAGGCTGCCATCACCACCGGAAATGGTGACTGACAGCGGGGCTCTAACCTCAGCAGTTTCCTCTCCTCATCAAGGCGTCGGACATACGCTGGGTTTGGGTCAAAGTAGTGAGAACCTGCAGGGGGGGGCACAAGCAGACACCAGGATCTAATCAGGACCCGTACCTTATGTTGCTGCAGCATGAACAGAAAAGTGCACAAATTACACAAAAAAAGACAATATGAGGAAGGAAATCACTTTCTTCTTTGTCTTTTATCCAGAAGGGTTGTGATTGTCCTGGACTTCCAATGACTTCCTGGACTCATTATCAGTCGTGCGTTTGTTTGCAAGGAGAGTGTCGAACTTGTTGCGATTGACTTATCTGGGCAGCGACATTCCTGTCCTTGTGGCCTATAAGTGACATTTGGGAAGAGCCTATAGCGTCATGAAGCTGGACAGAGGTGCATGGTGTTGCCAATATCTTTGGAGGCGTACGAAGGTCCAAGTCTTTAGAGTCCTGGTCCTCCTGGTTTTACTGTATGGTTGTGAGACACGGACAATAAACAGTGACCTAATCTTCAAATACACCTTGCAGTGCAGTGGGACCCAGAGTAGTACCATCTCAGCTCACCCACCAACTTCAGCCGCCCAGCACCACCCTTGGGGGCCCTGATGTGTTACAAGGATGCAGGCACACAGGACACCCCCCACTAAGTCGACAAGGGACATAGCACCCCAGACACTGCCCAAGCTCATAATTGGCCTGTTGGTCTTATGTCCCCCCAAAAGGATCCCGGCTTGTGGTCTTTCCCAGCTGTCAGCAGTACTTTCCCTGCAGTCACTGGAACTTTCTCCAGAGTCAGTCCAAAGACAGACTTTCGTAATCTTCAAAAAATTACTCAAAAAAATGACTGGATCTCTTTGATACTCGGTCTCTCCAGAGAATCCTTGGGTATGACTTTCTGTCAAATATGAGCAGTTACTTACTTAGACCCAGACGAGGTGTACTACATGCATTGTGAGGGAACATCACCTATGACATTATGGCACGTTTCTCTGAGCATGATCCAGCACACAGGTGTCTCAGTACTCAGGACCGCAGCAACTAGATGAAGCCAAGGAGGCGGCCACGTATCACCTGGCTGCAGCAGATAGATGGTTACTTTCAGGAGATGGGGATAGACAGCTGGTCTGCCTGGGCGGGTGCCAATCAGGACCACAGCCTGCTCCTAGACCTGACCTGTTTAATCTCTAAAATATCCAAAATTATATCTTAAACTTTCAGGTTTTGCATCGTCACCAATCCAAAACCCAAAGGTATTTAATTTAAATGAAGCAAAACGAAGATGAGCAGCAAATTCTCAGCAAATTCTCACTACCGAGAAGCTGGAAAGAGCAAAAAAAAAAAAATGTAAGCACAAAAATGACCTAATGTATTGTCAGAATGGTTATGTCAACCAGGATGTCCTGCTGGTCCTTTAGTCCAAGTTGGACACTGTGAGATAATCTATACAATGTAAAGTCAAATCTCGACCTTTGTTCCTTATTAATTCGCTTTCTTCACCGTTACTCCCTATTAAACTTTCAAAAGAGGCAAAATGTTTGAAAACATAATAAATAAGTGATTTATTGTTTCAGTTTTTTTTAAATTCAAAGTTAACTTGATTTCTTTGTGTACCCTTGATGTAAACCCTGCTACAGAAAAACGTGCAAAAATGACATCAGTCATCCACCGTGGATCTGTAGACAGCTTCTCAGCTGATATTGTCAGTTGAGCTTTATTTAACGCTCAGCTCCACTGCTTATTCATTAAGTGGGAATAAGTTTTGAAAATGTCAGGAATTAACCTGCTCATGGCCTGCAGGGTCGCTGGCTGCAGAGATGGACTGCGTGCGACGGGGTTTATTAAATACTGTCCATGAATAATTCAGACAGGCGGCACTCGTGAGCAGGAAACTCATTTCAAACCGCTGCCGTGGCACTGACCCCAGACCGCGGGGCGTTTTGAAGGCCTGAACATGTTAATGTGTCAAAACTGAGAGGTCAGCACAGCATCTCAGAAATAGAGACAGGATGTCAAAAAGGCGACAACAAATTAATCCCCCCCTCCCCAAAAAAAATCAATAGGCGTCAAAAAACAGACAGGCAGCCAGTCTGTGCATTAATGGACACCAAATTGGAGCCGTTTCTGTGAAGTAGTGATGAAAAAAAAAAATGCTGCCGACCTCAGCTGACACGGGGTGGATGCCCACGGTGGCGTCTAGCTGTCGTTTGGTGAGACCGCATTTCATCGCTGCAGCGAACCCTTGGACAACATCGCCAGCATTGGGACCCATCACATGGAGTCCAACCACACGCTCCTGGTGACACACAGGACAGCAGGACAGAACCCTTAGTCCGTGGGTTAGATAGGGTTATGCTGC
>OMMV01181925.1:0-10143 GCA_900302635.1 Chatrabus melanurus
TGATTTTGCATAGGGTTGCCCCAGGTGAAAGCCAGGTATCTGATTAATCCACCTAATTGTTTTGGTTCAGCAGCTCAAAAGCTTCAGAAGTGAGATCACATTATTATTTATGGACAAAATCATCTTAAACCAAAGACGTGTTGGATTACATGTCTTAACCGTAATTTATTTTCGACACAGCATCAGTGTGATTACTTAACTGTCATCATCAGTCAACAGGACACATGCACCCTGATGTCATTAGCGTTAACAAGCTTGGTGATGTTGTGCATCATAAGAAAATATCAGTAATTCAGGAAGTGATCCATGGTGAGACTACAGAACGCTTTACAAAGCTTTAACGTGAAGCGAGGCTGCAGTTTAAAAGCAAACCTCAGAGGAACTCTTAAGGGACTTAGTCTGATGATGCTCGCGTACACTGCAGCATGTAAAACAATTAGCTATATTGATTTCTAACTGCTTTCTTTTGCAAATGGAGAGACGGTATTATCATTAACATTGTGACTCTTTAAAAGCTGTTGCAAATCAATTACGCGACTTTCTGTGCAATAATAGATTATTTGAGAATTTTCAGTTGCGATTTAAAACACACATCACAGCACAGAGGCAGCAATTGTGAAAGCAAAAAATGACCTAACGGCATCAGAGAAAAGACTCGTCTCTCGTCTTGTTAGATCTTAGTGCTGCAATCGATACCATAGACAACAACATCCTACTACATAGAATAGACCTTTTAATTGGTATTAAAGGAACAGCATTAGGTTGGTTTAATCCTACTTACCTGATAGATCTCAATTCTTATAATACAGATATTGCAGTTTGTATAACAATAGAGCTGCAACAAATGATTATTTTCATAATTACCGGTAATCAAGAAAATAATCAATTCATTGATTTGTTGTTTGGTCCATAAAATGTCAGAACATATGAAAAATGTTGAACAATGTTTTCCAGAGCCAAAGATGATGCCTTCAAATGTTTTTGTTTGTCCACAATCCAGATATATTCAGTTTACTGCCAGATAGAAATAAAGAAGCTAGTAAAATAAACCATAAAGTATTCACATTTAAGAAGCTGAAATAAGAGAATTTGGATATTTAAAAAAATACTCAAAACAATTGATCAATTATCATAATAGTTGGTGATTAAGTTAATAGTCGATTAATAATTCATTAATTGTTGCAGTTCTATTAGTCCATGGGCCAGGCAGGTTTTTGGTACCACCTAAGGTGAATAAACAACACTTACACTTACGTCCAGCCTCAGTATACCATGGCCTACACACAATTGTATGATAGCCATCCCAGAGTGGTAGCCAGGTAGGGGTCAATGAAGGATTACACAGGGGTTAACATTTAAAAATGTTGCAATCATATTGAAAAGTATACCATAATATTTGTCTGTACATAAAGATTCCAAAAATGTATAATTTGGACTATCTATGACTGAATGCTATGGAGTTACGGGGTAAAAACAGCAAAAATGGTGACAAAGGCCAATTTCAGTGTGTCAAAACTTAAAATTGCTTGAATTTTGGTAAAAAGTGATGCAAATTACTGTCTGAGCTAATACGGTTTTAAAAAGGAATAGTTTGCACCATCTGTTATGCTTAGTTATCATGTTACGGGGTAACATATGTCATATGTCATAGAATCCAATGGACGTTGACCTTGTTTGACCGTTACTTTGGAGATCAAGCATTCAACACAGTCAAAACTATTCCATTTATTAATCCTATTAGCTCAAACAATAATTTTCATCACTTGTTCCCAAAATTGCAGCAACTTTAACTTTTGACCCCTGTACAAACTGAAATTGACCTTTCTCACAATGTTTGCTATTTTTACCCCATAACTCCATAACATTCAGTCATAAATAGTCCAAAGTATACATTTTTGGAATCCTGATGATCAGACAAATAATATGATATACCTTTCAATATAATTGGAGGATTTTAAAATTTTGACCCCTGTGTAATCCTTCATTGACCCCTACCTGGCTACCACTCTGGGATGGCTATCATACATTTTTGTGTTGGCCATGGTATACTGAGGCTGGATTGTAAGTGTTGTTTATTCATGTTAGGTGGTACCAATTAGGTCAAAATTGGCTGTGGGCTCAAGGGCTATACATAACAATACACAAAAAAGGTAGTTTCACAGTTCCACAAGGTTCTGTACTCGAACCAAGATCATTCACATTAGGCAGGCAATATTTTCAGGAAATACTCAATTTGCTTTTATTGTTATGCAGATGGTACTTAGTTGTAATGATCAGTTCAACATGAGACCAACTAATTATAACAATAAGAACACAAACATAAAGGCCTGGATGACCTGCAACTTTATCCTTATATATCCTCAGAGAGAACTTCAAGTTATTGTGTTTGGGCCACAGCATGACATAAATCACCATCTAATCATACTCCTATTTTAAAAGGCATTATCATCTATGGCCTCCAACACCACCATAAATAATCTTGGAGTTGACTTTGATTAAGACATGTCTCAACCCCACATATATCAAATTTGTCAGACTGCCTTCTTCCAACAACAGAAAATCTACAAACAAATTAGGCACATCTTGTCCCAAAAGGATGCAGAAAAACTAGTTCATGCATTTGTTGCTTCTAAGATGGATGTTTGCAACTCCTTATTAACAGTAATTAATATAAGCATTTTAGTTCTTAGTGTGAGCTCAGAAAATGTTATGAATCATCAGTTTTTAGTTGATTTGCATCAGCACAACATTTACCAAATACACAATACAAAAGTGTCAAGATGAAATTCTGATTTGATAATAAATGAATAATGAACCTATGTTCTTATGACAATATCACACAGGATTGAGTAAAAAAAGAGTAAAAAGTAGAATTTTTTAAAATTCCAACACACTGACATAGAAAAATTAGTTCACATCAATGATTCATTCTATAATACCAGTAATAATAAGTAAAGAGAATATAATTAATGTACAAAGTGCAGCATAAAAACCTGCCTATACTGTATTTGCACGATGATTGAATGAAACTGAATAAAAGAAAAAAAAAAACATGTAGACAATGAACAACATTGTGCCAAGTACTGTTTTAGGCACCATGGAATCTTGATAAAAAAAAGTCAATGAATCAATGAAAAATCTAATCTGAATTGTTAGACATTACAATTTCAACAAACACCAAATGTGAGAATGTTTTTTCTTTTTAATTGATACTAATTAATTACCTTACAAACCTAATATTCAAACAACAATAATAATTTCTTTGTAGGGTGGTTCTGCAAACAATCCTTTTGTGTTGTGGTCCTGGGTTGCGGTCGGCTCCGTACCTGTTTTTCCCTCCACCCCTGTATCGACTACAGGGGACTAAATAACATCACAGTTAAAAACAAGTACCCTATCCCACTTCTCAGTTCCGCCTTCGAAGCCCTTCACAGTTCCATGATCTTCTCTAAACTCGACCGCCAACGCATATCATTTGGTCCGTATGAGGGAGGGTGACAAGTAGAAGACAGCGTTTAACACCCCGTTAGGACAATTTGAGTATCTGGTCATGCTCTTCGGTCTTACCAATGCCCCAGCTACGTTTCAGGCTCTCGTGAATGACATGTTACGTGATTTTTCTTGACAGTTTTGTGGTCGTCTATCTAGACGACATCCTGATCTACTCCAGAAATCTCACAGAACACCAATCTCACGTGCGTCAGGTCCTCCAATGACTCTGGGAAAACCGTTTATTTGTTAAAGCTGAGAAATGTGCCTGCCACTTATCCTCAGTCCCCTTTTTAGGTTTCATCATTGAGCAAGGCAAAATCAAACCCGACCCCGAAAAGATCAAAGCAGTCAGTGATTGGCCCATTCCTACCTCCCTCAAACAGTTGCCACGGTTCCTTGGTTTCGCCAACTTTTATCGCAAGTTTATCCGTAACTACAGTCAAGTAGCTTCACCCCTTACCGCACTCACTTCCCCTCGCACAACTTACACTTGGACACCCACTGCCGATAAGGCCTTTTCTCGGCTCAAACATCTGTTCACATCCGATCTATCCTTATTCAACCTGACCCCAGCCGTCAGTTCATTGTGGAGGTCGATGCCTCTGACAGCGGGAACGGGGCAGTTCTTTCCCAAATTGATACCGATAACAAGCAACACCCTTGTGCCTTTTTTTCTCTCGCCGTTTGTTCCCAGCTGAGGCCATTTACGACGTAGGTAACAGGGAACTGCTAGCCGTCAAGGAGGATTTGGAGGAATGGAGACAGTGGTTGGGAGGGTCTGAACTACCGTTTATCGTATGGACAGACCACAAAAATTTAGCATAGCAGCCAAGAGACTCAACTCCCAACAAGCCAGGTGGGCCCTGTTTTTCGGTCGTTTCAATTTTTCCATTACCAAGAACATAAAACCCAATGCACTTTCACGACAGTTTACCACAGACACGGACTCTACAGATCCAGAAAGCATCATCCCGTCCTCAGTTATTGTTGGAAACCTCACCTGGGATATCGAACACCAAATCAGGGAGGCTCAGCAGCAGCACCGTGACCCAGGTGGGGGGCCTCCCAGTCGGTTGTTTGTTCCTCCAACTATAGTGCCCCAAGTATTACAATTTTGTCATTCATCTAAACTCCAGTGTCACCCAGGAATACACCGAACACTAACCACTGTCAAGAGACAGTTTTGGTGGCCGTCAATGGCTGCGGACTGCATGGCTTTTGTTTAGTATAGTGTTAAAAAAAATCATAAATGTGCAATACCAGGACTATTTTAGGCTGAAATATACTTAGAAATTAAACATGTTTGATTCATATTAATGATATAGCTGGAGAATATAATATTGGAGCTGAATGAACTGTGTGTATTAGAAGAAACTGTGAAGAGAAATTTTTTGCATCTAATAAATGATATTCACTCACTGCAGCCACATCTTTGCAATACAACAAGATGAATGCGCTTACTCTCATAATCATCATTTTTCTTGAAATTTAATGTGACATTATTCAGCTGATCGTTTTTGTCCTCCATGTGGTGTGGAGATTTTCTCTTTTTCAATCACTTAAAGTTAGTTCACTTTTTTTTTTTTTTTTTGCTCATGCCTTCATGATAAATGAGACCTGCTCCTGTAATCCAAAATTCTTCTTAGTAAATGTAATGACTTCATCTATTCTTAATAGGGAGTAGTGAATTTGTTGCTCCCCATGACAAATGATAGGCCGGCGATAAATAATGCTGCCTGATCTTGACCTTGGCGCACCATCTTTGACTCATGGTTGTTCTATTCCTGATTAATCAAGGTTGTCATTTATCTTTGCCATTCCTCTTACGGTATGTTGAACCTGCTGAGGGAAAAAAAAATACCATTAAATTGGACAGCAGAGAGCCAATCCAAACATAGGCGTAGCTAGGGGGATGGATTATGAGTTTAAACAGCTTTTAAAATATTCCACGCAGGGTGATGGCAGAAATGATTCTTTTTGAAGCTTTCAACCAAACCCGACAGGAAATGATTTGCTCCTCAAAAATGCTTTGACAAATAAATGAACCAGGAGCTTCATCAAATAAACCAGTTTCAAATGCTCATTAAAAAAAGTTGCTTCAATAAATAATTCACTGATCTGAAATGCCCCAAAACATTAAGGGCCTGATTAACTACAAGTTCGCATGTATTAAACACATGTGCAAACTCCACAACACCTGCAACGTGATCTACTAATGTTGCACACAAAGGACTGCATCTTTCCAATGAGCAAAATAGCATGTACCGTCCATTTAATACGTTTGCCTTAATGAAAATGCAATTTGGGGTATGTCTACCCGAGTATGCAAAATACTGGGAGAACATGCAAATCAGGTGGGAACTGTGTTGGGGGATTGCAGACATGCAGAAATCTGATTCAAAGTCACTTCCCGTGAGCTATTTGGGGAATGCATTTCTTTATTCTCATTCAATATTCTTTAACACAAAAAGCACCACAATTAAACAATTTATAGTGGCATCTTCATAACGAAAGGAAACATTATTTTAAATGAATGAAACACTTCAGAAAATGATTCAATGTATTAGAAACCTTGAAACACAAACTGAATGACATACACCATACACCTAAAACATTAAATGTAACAACTGCTTCACAATGGCATTGTTTTGAAATCCTTCAAATGCTAGATGGCACAATTGCTTCAAAATATAATTCCCAATTTCAAAACTTTGAAACACCAAATGAGCCACTTACAAAAAACCCCAAAAAGATTCAGGGTTTGTCAACCCCCAAAACAATAAATGAAATAGTTGCTTTAGAAATACTCGCCATTTTCAAATGTTTGAAACAAAGAAGCAATTGCTTCAGAAGGACTCATAGTTTTATATGCTTGAAACACTAAATGAAATAATTGCCTCAATATATGATTCACTGTTTCAAAACCCTTGAAGCAATAAATGAACCAGTTTTGTTTTTTTTCAGAAAATGATTGTTTGGAAACATCTGAAACAACAAATGGAAGAGTTGTTTCAGAAAGATTAGTTTGAAATGCTCCAAACACTAAATGAAACAACTGCATTAAGAAGTAATTTAGTGTTTCAAAATATTCATAACATTGTGGCGGTGAAATTCATTGGACAGTGGTACAACCCACAACACCAATCCAAGTCAATTTCTGGATACACCACTGGTCCAAATGTGTCTGGCCTGGGATTCTACAAACAAAATAACATACTTTTTTACTATCTGGATACTTTCTAGAATATACATACAGATTTTATATGTGACTTTTTAAACAAAGTCTGAATTTTCTCAAGAAAAATCCTAACGTGGGAGGTGATGCGTTTCTGGCAGGAGCAAAACAGACAATGGCATGAAAAGTACGGAAATTTTAAATTCAAGTTACTAGAGAATTTAGGAATCATTTGTTTGACTGCCAGAAAGAAGGCGCAGTGCAAGAACACTACGTCTATGACCACTTTGCACTAAATCCTGCATGTTGCTTTTGGCAAAACATGAATCTTCACAGATTTCCACCTTGAATGAGACAAAATGCTTCCACTTGATACTTGTGTGCATGGTGTTTCATGCTGGCACCTGGGCTGCACAATGCCAGAGCCATGAAGAGAGCAGTTTTTAAGATCTGACATTATAATATAATGCATTCTGAAATAACAACAACAGCAGCACAGAAACAGCTACGATAAAAATGTAACATTGGGAACCTTTTTTTTTTTTAAATCAGAAAACTTTCTGCAAAACATGGAAGCTGTTAGATCCTCTGAGCCAAGAGCTCCACATATGTGAGAAAGGACTAAAAGTAACAGCTGCTGATTAATCACAAAGTCACTAAATTACTGGCTGGCTCTCAAGCGGATACAGAGCTGGATGCCCAGTGCACTTAGAACCTCCTTTGCATGCACTTGACAGCAGTATAGAGTAAGTGCCACTTCTGATTATTTAACAGCTTTCTATGCCGTCTAAAATCGACCAGAAATAGCTGCTAAGTATATTTTAAATGATGTTATCATTTCTTATTATTAACTTATTAAAGGATTCATCATGAACTTTGGCGTAATGACATTATGCTCATGAGACATTAGTTAAAGCTGCCTCTGCTTATTTCAAAACAAACAGAGGGTCATTCCATATGAAATCAACTCATTTAAAAAAAAATCTCTCTAGTTCATGGTCTCAGATTTGCATCAGTTTCACATATTTTGTAGAGTATGGGCCCAATATGAATAATCCAAAATATTAGGTTCATACTTGAAATTGGTTTCATTCCAGAAGGGCCCAAAAAAGGGGGCGTGGCACTTTTTGGCACAGACACCTATTTTCTTGCTAACTTTGAAGGGCCATATTTCTACAAGTGTAACAGATAATCCCTTGATTTTTTTTTTTTTTCAGGGGATTTTCACCTGTACCTATTGGCCCATTCACATTGTGATGTGACGTAGCTGATACTGGCCGATGTAGCAGATTCTCAAAAATCTCTGTGAAATGCCGGAGAAGGCTCACTTTAGGGGTCCAAATTTCATGTCTTCAACGCAGGTTGATGTAGCTCAGCAGAGGGCGACGTTGTTTGAAGCTCGAAGTTTGGCAACGGTCCACTGATTTACTATAGGACGTAGCTCAACCTTTGTCATCGGAGGGTGGGCGCATTGGTAGCGCACTCCGCGGAGCAGTAGCGTGGCTGATCATCGACTAAACGTTTGAGACGTCACGTGACGTCGCCTCTATAAACTCGACGTAACTCTGCGATTTCATCACTTGCTACTGGTGCTTCGTCGAGACAGGTGTATATATTTCTTTATATTTATTCACATTTCAGGCTTCACATTTAGGGTTACGATGTGTAAAGTTGTCAGAGCGTTCCATGAGATGACATTACTGCGCTACAACTGCGTTCTGTTCGTTACTGGTCCGCTAGTACACCACTGAGCTCCGCCGATCTGCATTGAACTAATTTGGGCTGCGTCCAGTCAAGCCTCCAATGTCGGCCAGCGGAGGTAAACAGAGCAGTAACGGAGTACTAGCGGAGGTGGCGTGGTGGTAGAGGAGCTCAACTCTTGCCCACGTTTTAGCATGAACGTCAAAGATTTTAAGTATGTTGAAAATTTTTCCGGGAGTACGACGAACATCAGCGTTGCTCAACTGACATCAAATTAGCTCCTGCAGAGTCTGGCGGACCTCGGCGCTGCTCAACGTCAATCCAATTTTCATTCTTCCTCGGTAAATGCCGGGCTAATTGTCAGAGTGTGAATACAACTTATTGCCCATTTTAAAGCTAATAAAAGTAATAATAATTTTTAAATTATTTATTAGGTTTTAAATGGACAATAGATACAGGTGAAAACCCCCTGAAAAAGTCAAGGCATTATCTGTCATACTTTTAGAGATATGGCCCTTCAAAGCCCCCAAAATGCCACACCCCCTTTTTCAGACCCTTCTGGAAGGAAAACTGTTTGGAGTATGAATCTAATATTTTGGATCTTTCATATTGGGGCCATAATCTACAAAATATATGAAAATAAATCTGAGACCATGAACTATGGAATGACTCTAGAGCTTAAAGTTTATTATTTGATGCACACATGATTACTGTTGCAGTTTCTGCCAGTATTATTTTCACTGTTATAGGTAATTAGGTGTCATTGTGTAAATGAGATCTTTTGCCAAAAAGTGACAAAAACTAACAGAGTTCAAGGTGCAAAAGTGTAATAAGCAAGGCAATGAGTAACATTTCCTTGCATTCCAACAGAAGTATGAGCTTGTACAAAATAACTCGGAAACTGGTGAGCAGATTTTTACCAAACTTTTTGAGAATATTCCTTGGTTAACTCCAGATGAGGGCTTCAAACATGAATTACTTTTTCAGTTGGTTTGTTCAGAGCAGAATCGATATTTCAACGTTTCCGGTTTTTATATATCGTCATGGAGGTGTAGTGGCGTAAGACATTTCAAGACCAAGATAACAACTTCAAATTTATTGACACCTACATAAACAGATCACTTTAGTTACAGTAAAGTTAATTAGTATTCTAGACAAATTATCAGCTTATTGGACAGTTGTGACCGATTCTATGACAAAATTAATATTTCAAAGTAGAAAATGGTTGCCATCTTGAAAAAAATGGGGGCCATCTTGGAATTTTGGGTGGCTAATGGGATTTTCTTAAAAAGTCACCCTTCATGAGTGTTTGTGCCAAATTTGATGCTTGCATCATTAGAAAGGTTTTGTGGCTTATCTACTTTCAGCTTCTCCCAATTTCAACTTGGGGTCGCCACAGCAGATCCCACATAGATTTGGCACAAGATGCCCTTCCTGACACAACTCCACATTACACGGAGAATGGGAAGAGGTGGCTTCGAATCGGGAACCTTATGCACTGAAAGCAGTCGCACTAACTGGTAGGCCACCACCCCTGCCCTTTTGTTGCTTATATGCACAGCTAAAAAAATCCTCTTCAAGCTTATGAAGGATCATCACTGCTTATTATTGGGGCAGATAATGTCCCAATGCCCATGTCTTTGGCATGAACAATGTCCAGAATCTACTCTTCCAGAAAAGCACAGTAACCATTCCAAAATCCAAGATGGCCACCATATTTTCCAAGATGGCGTCGGGACAAATGTAAAATCCTCCAATCATATTGAAACATATAC
>OMMV01181930.1:0-12923 GCA_900302635.1 Chatrabus melanurus
CTGCCTGCTCAGAATCACTGGACAGTGGTGTGTCGACCCCCCTCTCCCACACGTTGCCATGTTGGCAAAAGACCTGCTTGTTCTAATGGCGCACTGGCTAATGCCCGCCGCCACTAGCACCATGTTGTGGAATGCCGAGCTGCATTAGAGGTTTGCTACCAAACTCCGGTAACGTGATTTTTGCTGACATTTGGCCAATTTTCTCAACTTTGCCCTGCGTTCACCAAACGCTGTGATAAACGTTATAGTGCAATTGCGCCTTAACCTGCGATGGACTGGCATCCCATACAAGGGGTTTCATAGACTCCCATCCACTTCACATTACAGAATCCAGAGATGAGTATGGGCCTCAGGGCCTAAATAGGACTTTCTTCTTCTACAGTGACATAGAGCTCCATCTTGATGGTGGGTGCATTATGATGCAAATGCTTTTGTGACTTGTCCACGACACACTGCTATTTACACAGCACTGAATCTGTATGCAAAGGGACTTGTTTAAGTTCCCACGTTATTCATGGGTGTAACATGAAATCAATCAACCAGAGTGGCACCTGCCACCGCCATTAAGGTAGTGGCACAAATGCTTGTACATTGCTATTGACAAGGTGTGCTGAGAAGTGAGGATTTCTCGTATGGAAACAGATCTGTGCACACATGCAGACTCACAAGGTAGAAGAGACAAAACGCTGGAAGTTATAGTGAGTGCTCTGACAGTTTTGATAACACCAGCAACATCCACTGCTATGTATGAAGATTCTGAACCAGCAATGAATGGAAGTCCAAGGTCCACAGGTATCCACCTAGGCCTGTTACCTGCTTCATTTTTTAAGATAAGTTAAAAAATGGTTCACTTGGTCTCTAACTGGAAATTTGTCACATGTTGTACACTCTGACACACATGGAGGAAGGGAATTTTTCTTTTTCTGTTAAGGTTGGAGTGCATGATTTGTGCTTGTAATGCGTTTTTGCATCAAAATATGAGCTGTTCATTCATTCATTTTCTGAACCCAGTCAGTCCTGTTAGGGGTCACGGGGGTGTTAGGGGCCAAGGGGAGTGCTAAAGCCTATCACAGCGGTCATTGGGTGAAAGGCGGGCTACACCTTGAACATGCCGCCAGTCTATCGCAGGGCCAACACACATATTTCAGTATCTCCAGTTCACCTAACCTCCATGTCTTTGGAAGTGGGAGGAAGCCGAAGCACCTGGAGGGAACCCACACAAACAAGGGAGAACATGCAAACGGCGTACAGAAAGGACCAGGCTGGATTCAAACTCTGGACCTTCTCACTGTGAGGCAAGAGTGCTAACCACTACGCCACCGTGCTGCACCTACATGAGTTGTTACATATCTTAATGATGTATTATCAGCAAGTTTTTGTTTTGAACCATGATTATCCAGACCTCCCTTTGAAAACTGAATACCTCCCTGTCCGTCCAACTGATCTCCACACAGCTCCAGCCATGGCCAGCCCCAGGGAGGAGAAAATAAAAACCCTATAAAAACATAATATAGTTTTTAAAAAAAGAGTTATTTAGTTTCTTATTTTTCCATTAAGTATTAGTTTTTTTCTTGTTAATTGTGTTCAATTCAGTTTCATGGTCCTATGATGTGCTATTGCAGAATGTACATGCTGTGAAACCGCCATGTGAGGCTGTCTGGCCATTGCACCCTTTCAGTACAAGAAATAGAATACAATAGTCTTCAGACTTTCTGCTCTTCCAAGTGACTTCTTCAGTTTTAAAAATCTAAGATGGTATGGTATCAGCAGTATATGCCTTTAGGCGGACAGAGTCTCTATTGTAAAACAAACAAGATCAATGTGTTCAACAAAAGAGATTATTATAACAGTTTGTCTTGAGAGTCATTAAAATCTAGTGTCCTCCGGTGGATCGTTGGTTGTGCTCTCCTTGACAGATGTGTGAAGTTTCTTCTTGGGGGAGTGATGAATGGACCCCATTATAAGTGGCAGAGACACTGAGTCTTAGACTTAGAATGGGCTCCTGTTTCTCTCCCATTTTTGCCAACTGCTACATGGAAGAAGTGGAGAAGAAAGTCTGTACTGTAGCTCTTCCAGGGGACAGTACCAAGCCATTGCTTCAAATTTGTAGATGACACTTGGATGGAGGTAAAGATTCATGAAGTACAGACCTTCACAGATCAAATCAGTGCAGTGGACAGCAAAATCAAGTTCACCAACAAGGACACCAGAAACAACATGTTGGCCTTCCTGAACTGTGCGGTGCACTTAAATGGTAGTGGCTACATAAACTCACACACAGACACACACACAGAGTTTCAGTGATTTGATTCCCACCATCCACGACATCGTAAGCTTGGAGTGATTAGGTCACTATGCCACAGGGCTGAAATGTTTCCCGTAAGTTTGGAATCCACGACAAAAGAAGGCAATCATCTAAAGAAGGCTGTGATTACTTGCAGTTATCCAAATTCAGTTGGCAATGCAAGAAGAGAGGATCAGTATAAGACAAGAGCAAGAATTTTATGATCTCATGTGTGGCTGTAGTGTGCGAGAAGCTCAAGAGAATCTTTGTAAAACAGAACATACCTGTTTCTCTCAAACCCATAAACACACTGCGATGGATTTTCAAACACCCTAAGGATCAGGGATCAGACTCCACATCACAAGAAGTAGAATGCTGTGGACGCCGTTTTGTCCAGTGAGAAGTGCTCAGACCTCTGCTGTGGAGAAACTAAACAACCACTGCACAAACTTATGACCCAGCACAGAAGGGTCACACACCTCGGGTCAGGACTCTGCAGTTTACCCTCATCTATAAGTCAGAGGACACACTTTTGAGATCAACAAGGTGCAAATTTTGGACAGAGACGACAGATGGCTTGAAAGGGATGGAAAAGAAGTGTGGGGGGTGGCTCTGCCACTTGTAATGTGTTCTAATGTAGCCATTTCATCACTCTCCAAGGAGATTAAGGGTGTTTTCACACTTGGTCCCTTTCAGCCCTCAACGCAAACTCAGACTTGTGACTCAGCATTTTTTACCGCATATGTGAACACTCCAAGCCCACTCGGTCCCCTTTAAAATGAACCGAACTGAGACCACATCGGGAGGTGGTCTGGGTACGGTTCGCTTCCAAGTCCGTGCACCACAAAGAGATCTGAGTCCTCTTTCAAATGAACTCATGATGTGAACGTAAAGAGAACAGAGTTCTTTTTGCTTCAGTCCACCCTTCGGTACACTTCAAGAGAACTGAGTTCGGTTCACTTTAAGGGGACTATATGTGAAAACACTTAGTGTGGAGGCGGTGGTGACCTGGAGGTTAGAGAGGTAGGCTTGTGACCCATCATATGTTCAAGTCCCTGTTCAGATTGGAAAATCACAAAGGTGCCCATCAGCAACATCCTTAAACTCCAAGTTTGCAAAATTGAATAAATCACTTGGATCAGTGGCAAAATACGTTGAAGACCAACAACAAATCCAATTGCCCTCGAGTAAACTTCTAGATATCGATATCTGGATAACTGAAATCCTTTATTGATACATTTAAAATGTAACATGTTACGGGTGCCTTTAGTCTTGCATCTGTTTGTATTGGTCACAGATTTAATAAAAAAATTTAAAAAAAGTTACAGCAGCGTGCATATATTACCTCGACTGTATCGCTCAGAACCTCACACCTCCAGGGCAGACTGATGTTTCCTGTCAGAGCTGCGTGCATTGACAGGTCTGTCCTGCTAACAGCAATCAGCTCGATAATTCCATCGTGGACTTGAGCTGGTCAACGACAACACCACACAGCAAGAAAGTCTTCACAACAGAATGTTAACTCAGAGTTTAGGGTTAAATAATCAGATGTCAGTAAAAATCAACAAAAAAACTTTCAAAAAATTGGATTACCCTGAACTGGCAGTTGAAATATTAAAGAAGCAGACTTTCTAAAGAGGGGATCAGCATGGTAAATGTGGGTGGGGAAAAATGAAAATGCCCCTCTTGAACAAGGCCCTTAAACCCCTGTTAACACATACTGTAAAACAGACAGTTTATTTAAAAGCTCAACAATTAAGTTTTATAATTAAAAGGCAGTGAAATATGCAAGTGGCTCATTATTTGATGATGTCCTTGGTTCTGTGTGACAGATGTAATCACCAGAGATTAGCGTTATAGTTACTAAAATGATTAGTGGATCATCTCTTTACTGAGTGCCCATCTAGTTTGAACAACAAGAGTTTTTAATGACCCACAGATACTTCAAATTTTGACAGGATCACTTTATAGGGTAAAAATAGCTTACTTCTCCGACAGTAGAATTGGGAATATGTATCCGTCATGATCTCATGCTGTGTTGTGGAGAACAGTGTGCAGTTGGTAGCCATGGAGACCGTATCCCGGGTCTAGGTCATCAAAAGGGGCTTTGACCACTGGCTTCACATAGGGGCTGGAAGATGACACAATTAAACAGATAAATCAGAGGAAGAATAACGATTAATTCCAGAGGTTCGAATCTTTTGGAGGCTGCAGTCGTCATTGCAATGAAATCCTGTATTCTCACAAGAAAACAGTAGAGGGGGCTATAATCACACTCAGAAGATTATACACCTGTTCCAATCAAGACCACAACTCCACCAGCACAACTCATATTCTTAGATGTATTATTTAGAAATTGCGCAGAGCTGCTGCTGCTCGATGCATAGGACTTAAAATGTGACTGTGTGGAGCTGCTTTTCAGTCGTGTTATCTTCCCAGATCAAGTCTCTGTTTAAGTTTGGTCATTAACTGTAACCATAAGGCTGCAGTCAAAGGCATGAATGTGTTAAATTGGTTCACATCATTCAGTGTGATCCTGACATGCACACAGTGATGCCGATCAAATCACATCCTCTAAAGCTTCATGTGTCTCAATACTCAGCATTTAAGCTTTTAAAGGAAAGTGAAAAATATGTGGCCAATTAAAGAGGTCATATTGAGCAAAACATGTTTTATCTATATTTTACAATTAATTGTGGCCAGGATTTTGTATTAAACACCCACAACATCCCACAGTTACCTGTGCATGTGAAAATTCTCCTGCTAAATGCAAGATTCAAGCCTGAAACAGCTGGTTTTCGACTTGTGTAACATATGTAACAGAAGTCTCTATCTGCACTCCTGTTTAATCAATGAGACACATCCAGTGCCAGGGATTCCACTCTGAGTAACTGTCAGTGGAAATGAGATGGAGAGATTCCTCCTCTCTAATTGGAGAGGGGGCGTGGCAAGCAGCAGCTCCTTTCCATTTAAAGCGACGTGCACAGAAAATTTACACAAGTCCTGATGTCAAATTTAGATTTTCTGTCTCAAGCTTATTGTTTTAAAAAACATATTTATATCTTCTTTTTTTACATGGCCCATATCTGATACCTGTGTTTAAATGGCTGTGACCTAAAACTCCACAAATGCAAAAGTGCAGGCAGATATAAACAAGACATTGTTACAGACAAAAAAAGAAATGTCAATGCTTCTACAGCATTTCCTTTCAAAGCATCTTTAAAGTGTGGAACTTGAAAGAAAGAATTGGGGCCCTATCTTGAAGATCTGTGTCACACAGTGTACGATACATAGCATAAATTCATTTGAGGCGTATCCAACTCGTTTTTGCCATTTACACAGTGTGCAATCTTTGCGTGAAATAGGGCTCAGGGTGCAAATGGGCTAGATTAAGTCACCTAATTAGTCATAGGTGTCTTGTGGACATAACATCAACTAATCAGAGTTGCACCTACTACCACCTTTAAGATCCAGAGTGCACAAGGTGCACAGTGTGCTACTATTGTATAGCTTTCTTGCTCTTTCTTGTGCTTTCTTTTTCTCATGTCTCTTCTGCATAACACTGACTGAAGTCTTTCTCAAATAAAGTCAAAGGTTTTACGGCACATACGTAGGTTTGAGAAGGTCCCCTTTCTCTCACACCAGTCTGGACTGTGTTCCTGGATCTGCATTGTCCTCTGGACAGTGCTGGCACTGACTGCAGCTGAAATAAAAGCAGCTGCATCCAGATTCTCCTCTGCTTTTGGCTTTAGCATTCCAGCTGTTGAAGACGGCTTTTTCCCCCCACTTTGAAAAGCAAGAAAACATTGTGGATAGCTACATTGTTTGAACCTGCGCACACTGATCCTATCTCAATCAGATTTAAATGAGGTCACATTAAAACCAGGTGTATATATTATCAGGTTGACATCTATATGTCAAATCCATTGGTTTGCCAGCAGCCAGACCAATGGATCCTGCCTTGACTCCATTCTGTTGATTGTGCACACCCCTGCCCTGATTAGTTCCTTACGCTATTTAAGTTCCTGTTTTCCAGTCACTCCCTGCCAGATTCTGATGTTGCTTGTCTTGTGAGTCCTGGTTCCGCTATGCTTCAGCTCCCCATGTCCCCGCAATGCTTTGAAGTGGTTTGACTTCCTTTACTGTGTAACTAGTTTTTGCCTTTTGATGTTTCATTAAATTACTTTACTTTATCCTGTTTCAGTGTCCTTGTGTCTGCATTTTGGAGTTCAGTTTTGCACTCACCATGACATAGATGGGTGGATAGAGAGATAGATTAATAGATTTCATATTGTCTTTACAGCTATTTACTGGCAACTCCAGTTACACAGTAACTTCTGTATTTTTAACAGAATACAAGGTAAGCCTCATTCACATGGATGCGTGTATGGTGCTGGCACTGTACTGTGCACAAAAGACACATATGGTACCATGCAGCTGATATAAACTCAGCAAATACGACACAGAACTTCAGTTATATCCGAGACAGACACCAATATGAAGGATGTGATTACTGAACAATTTTTCTCAGGTGACTTTTGGGCTGTTAAGCATTACATGACGAAACACGTGTCAAAATAGGTTTCAATTGTTTTATTTCAGTTTAAACCAATTGCTACTGTCATGCACACATACCAAATACACTGATTACTGTCAAATAAATGCCTGAAATGTACAAAAGAAGAAAAAACAGTATGTAGCACTAAATAGTGGTAAAATGCACAAACACATTGCAAAAGACTGTCAGTAAGCACACTTGTGAACCCCCCTACCACCACAGGTGTAGCGTCATGTATTCAGGCCATAAAAATACTGCAGAAGCGTTGAGGCATGTTACTATAGCTATACGTTGACGCGCATTGCCGTCTGACATGTAAACATCTCATTGACTCAAAAGAGATGCTCTTCTTCCTTAAGGAATCACAATAATTTTGTGCAAAAAATGTGGAGTCCCATGTGTCTTGTCCTACTATATAGGCCCTGAGGCACATTGGTGCTGGTGCTGGTGCTTGTCCCAGCTCATGAAATGGATCATAGTCTACGACTCCCCCTGGACAAGACGCCGGTCCATCACAGGTTACTTCCCCAGCCACGGCTGGTACCCAATTACACCTGGGTGGACTGAGACAATGCAGATGAAGTGTCTCGTCCAAGGACACAGACAGGTAACATGACTGTGAATCAAGCCCACGACTACATACTGGTAGCCCAACTCCTTATCTCTCCTCGTGTGACTTGGGGCCCCTAAAAATAAGTGCATCCAAGCCCATGCTTGTGTACATTTTCTTGAGTGTTACTGTTTTCGAACAAACAACCACGAAACTGTTTTTGGCATTTTACATCTTGTCTGCAACATCTACTTCCAGGCTTTCAATCGTGGAGTTTAAATGTGAGAGGAGGAGGAGGAGCAAGAGAAGAAGAACTCTTCCGCAGCAGATAATTCGTGACCTGTTTTTGAAACACAAGCAAAGCTGAAATTAACAGGTTCTCAACTTTCTAAATTGGGAAATAGCACATTTACTATTCAGCCACATGAATACACCATGTGGCAGTTATAAAACAAAACCCCATGTGTTTATTTGAAGTCAATGCAATACAAATACAGCAATTAGTTTCTTATGGTACATCCTTAGTCGTTAAGTCATGCAAACTGTGGATTTAGTGTCTCTGCCTTTATTTTGACAGCTGTACTATGACTCCTGTTAACTGTTCTTGCTAATGAAATGATATGAAAAGAATGAAATGAAACCACAGCTGCCATGACAAGTGTATTGATCCAATTCTGTCTAAAGTGTGATTCAGGGCTGCTCCTGCTGTGATGTAGGCAGTCTTGCTTGTCTAGCTGTACCAACCAATATCAATTAAGTAAGGGAACAGAGCTAAAAATTTAGAGCAGCTCAGTAAGCCCCACATGACCAAAAGGACTTCACTCTGCATTGTCTGTATGTCTGACGTCTTGTGAAATGATTACTACCAAGGTATAAATTGCATGCTCCTGAGTGTTACTAACATACAAACACCCATAGGGAATTAATGGGAGGATGGGAGAAGGGTGCTGTGCGCGTGTGCTGCAGATGAGGGTTTGTGGGGGCTAAGTAATTTATTTCAACAATTCAGACAGTCTCTGCAAGGAACACAATTATTTCTACTTCCCGTCTGTACCACAGCAGTTGCCACACAACTCAAAATTGAGTGCTGCACAGTCTCTAATCAGAGGTTATAAAAACACAGCAGAAACCGTGGCGGAGGCAGTGAGGGTGCTTTCTCCTGCGTGCCGGCATCCCCCTGAGCACGTCGCACTCAGACAGATGCCTCCTTTCTCACCTTTAATAAGAAAGTGTCATTAAGTGCAATATGAAAAACAAACCATGCTTTGTTTGTGATTGCTAGCAGCTTGAACTGCCCTCTAGTGTCTAACCTTAAACTGTCTTGACAGCTGGGGGAGATCTGTAAAGTTTTACTTTGCAGCGTTAAGCACAAATAGTGCAAGGGTTCCCATGATGCCAGATAGAACCGCTTCTCAATGTAGAACAACAGCAAAGGGATGAAACCTACTGGAGAGCAGTGTTTCACCAATTCTGGTCTGAGGAACTCACTTCTGTGCTTATTTTCCATCTGTCTCTATTAATCACCACAAGATTAGCAAAATCAGCTGTGTTCAGCCTCTTCAATGTCACATGGACGTATGGAAGAGAATCTTTTGACTAGCAAACAGGAGTAATAGGCCGAAACAAGACCAAGACTTTGAGGAGTTGAGACCAAGTCATGACCAAGACCTGAGTGTATTGAGACCGACACAAGACCAAGACTTTGAGGACTTGAGAGCAAATCATCACCAAGACCAGTGTATCGAGATCAAGCCAAGACCAAGACTTTGAGGACTTGAAACCTTGTCATGACCAAGACCTGAGTGTATGGAAGAGAATCTATAGACTAGCAAACAGGAGTGATAGGCAGTGTTATAGTCAAGGCCACCTAAACCGAGACTGAGTCATGACCAAGACCAGAGTGTATCGAGACCGAGACAAGACCAAGACTTTGAGGACTTGAGACACATAACCAAGACCAGAGTGTATCGAGACCAAGACAAGACCAAGACTTTGAGGACTTGAGACCAAGTCATGACCAAGACCAGAGTGTATCGAGACCAAGCCAAGACAAAGACTTTGAGGACTTGAGACCAAGTCATGACCAAGACCAGAGTGTATCGAGATCAGGCCAAGACGAAGTCTTTGAGGAGTTAAGAGTATGTCAAGACTAAGACCAGAGTGCATCGAGACCAAGACAAGACCAATGCAGGGTGAGACTAAGTCAAGGACCAGTGAGAGTCCCACGCTGCATAAAACATTTACAACAAAATATGGAATATGTAAACCACAAGCACAGCAGATCTGAAATATTCACATTCCCATAGAAACACCCACAAACAAACACTGAGTGATGAAATAAATCCTTATTCAACTCTCCTTTTCCAAGCTTTATCATCCATGATCACAATACAGATTTAAGTTTCGTTATGAATGAATGCGTTGCTTCAAAAGAGGCCTGAACATCTCAATTTTAATAGCTTTTCAAAGCAACATAATCCCAAATAAGTCGTACTTTCAGTGGCCTAACCGCAGGCAATTTAGTGATATCCCTGCTACTGTAGTCTTGACCAGTCTTGAAATATAATACCAAAACTCCAATGTCTGAGATCGAGACGAGACTGAGTAAAAATGTGGTTGACTCTGAGACGAGACCGAGACCTTCAAAACTGGTCTCAAGACCAAGGCTAATCTTGAGTACTACAACGCTAATCTTTGGTCTCACTTTTACTCTGTTAAAGGCGCAGTCACACCTAGACATTTGGGCCAATACCTGACAAGCTTTGCATTATTGCGAATATACATTTAGTCAGATCTGACAAACAAATTGCTGTTCGTGAATGGGAAAGGGTTGTCGGAAACATATCTTACATTTTCTGTAACATTAAATCATACATGTAAGTGACAAATTTCATTGATGAATGAAAAGGTAAATGTAAAGAACCATTATCTGTATAATATTCTTATGGATGTGTTTTCTTTATTTACAAAACTTTCTTCATTATATACGACATTTACGAGGCTTGTTAAAGGCGCAGTCACACCTAGACGTTTGTGCCAACGTAGACGAAATTACTTGAACGCTGGTGCCCGCTAGTCGCCACTGGGCTCCGCCATCCTCTGCCGATGAACATTGACCGCATCCAAAAATTTCAACGTTTAAAATTCCTCGCCGTTTGCCGACGTACCTCTAGCTACGTTGGAAACTGTTGGAGAAAGTTAATCTCTGCTATGACCAAGTTAGCCTTCGTTAGCATCCGCTAGCTTCCGCTAGCCGAAGTTACTGGTGTGATCATCTATGCTGGGTGCTGCTTCACCCTGCCTGCTCAGAATCACTGGACAGCGGTGTGTCGAACCCCTCTCCCGCACATTGCCACAGTGGCAAAAGTCCCGCTTGTTCTAATGGAGCGACACAAGTGAAGCTCAGCCTTGAAACACCGTGCTTAGTTTGAGGTCCGCTTCCAAACTCCGATAAAGTAAGTTTTGCTGACATTTGGCCAATTTTCTCGACTTTGCCCTGCGTTCACCCCATGCTGAGGTAAGCGTCATAGTGTGACTGCGCCTTAGGTCATGGGATCACCAACATCTGTTGGTTTTGTTTGATTCATAGCAAGATTATGCTTACTCTGAGTACACCTGATCCTGTCAGAACCAATTTTAATGAAACTTGGCAGAGATATGGGCCATGGGCTAAACCAAACAAACAAAAATAAATAAATTATGGTGTGTGTCCGAATCAAGGGGCAGTTCCTGCCTGTCACATTGGACTCGTTTTTTTTTAAGCTAGTCGTCAGTGTAACGTAATGTTTATGTCACATTAGCAAACCTGTAATCATACTCACTTATAACTGGCAAGCTGATACAAGCGTTTATTAACGTGGCTGATGCTGAAAAGAGCACCGGCATCCAGGTATGAGAGTGTCTTAATGAGGATCTCAGATGGCAGTCTGCGCAGAAGGAAATTACACATCACTGAGAGGAAGTGTCACCAATGTTTTCATGCTACCTGTTGATGTGGCGTGCACTTGTTTCCATTACAAGACAAATATACTCTCGTCAAGTGTGTCCACTAATAATATATGGCTTTTATCATACAGTTTAAAACACAAAACAATCCACATCAAATTCATCATGTTGCAATTTTTGGATAAAACAACAATATGAATTTCACGGCTCATTATTTTTCAAGAGGTAAATGTGAAAATAAACCTCCCGCAACTGACACCCAGTAAAAACGCAATACCTGCCAAAGTGAAATGATGGAGTGGCAGTTTGATTTTGCGAAAAAAAATAGTTCTATCTGTCACATGGCAAGTAAATATTTTTAATGTCAGACCAGGTGAGAAGAGATGAGTATGCATATCACTGAGAAAGATGTAATATGGCTTTTAAAGGATCATGCTTTGCAAATATATTTTTTTCCACTTATACATATGATTGGGACTTCATCTTAAACATCCCCAAAGTTTCACAGTTCTGTGACTGTGCATGGCGTGCAGACTCTCCCCTGCTGTATGAAAAACTTGTTTTAGACTACTGTGACACACGTCAACAAAAGTCCAAATCTGATGGGTGATGCAGGAAATGTGTTCATTTTTATCAATATTACAAGATAGACCATCTTTCTGCATTTTTGTCATTTCCTTATTAAATAATGCAAGGGAGTGGCACAGGGAAGGAATTTCTTTTTAAAAAATCAGATACAGTTTTTTTTTTGATGAAGATCCTTCTCTGTTCCACTCCACTATGAACCTGTGACTGGTGGTGCAACAGACAAAAGTTGTATGATGCACAGTTTTGCTGATCACAACCACGGAAGCCTACAACTCCTTTAGAGTTGTCATGGGTGTTTTGATGGCTTCCCTCACTAATCTGGTCTTGCACTGTAACTCACTATTTGAGAAATGTCTACTCCTGACAGATTCACCACACAGTATGATGCTATTTGTAATTCTTAATGATTGATGCTAATGGAGTCCAAGACATATTCAGTGGCTTGTTGATGTATGTTTATGAAATGTTCACGTATCCATTCTCTGAATTGTTGAAAAAAATGACTGTAAAAGTGATGTTTTGTATTAAAGATAATCCTCATACTGTACTTTAGTTTGTCCTGTTACTTATGTCCTCTGAAAATTGATGGATATTTATAAAAATGACAGTAATTCCTAGATGGTTAATGCAATATTTTTGTTCAACCCTTTGAATTAAAGCTGAAAATCTAGACTACCAGCACTTCTTGATTGTTTCATTTCCAACAATTCTGTCTGTGTCCAAATATTTATGTAAAGCCCCTATCACACTGGGCTGCAAGTGGTGGTGACAAAGTGCGAACGCCATTTGCGAGGGAGTCCAAAAAATGTCCTAAAACGACCGCGGAGGTTCTGAATTTCCTCACGTGAGTCACAGGGCCTCACTCTCGTGTCGCTGGAATTTTGAAAATGTCCAAAAACCTGGCGCGACATATTCACTGTCAAAACACTCCCAAAGGTGTCGCAGTGGCGCAAACCTGTCTAAAACCCATCCCAAACCATTCTCCATTTTGTCGCCGT
>OMMV01181931.1:0-10698 GCA_900302635.1 Chatrabus melanurus
TGTGCCGGCGTTTTTCTGTCTGTTTGTCCACAACATAACTCAAAAAGTTATGGACCAATTTTGATGAAATTTTCAGGATAAGTGGGAAATGGCCCAAGGACCAATCGATTAGATTTTGGTGGTGATCCGGATTATCATGTAAATCTGGGATATTAAAAAAAATAAAGATTTATTGATTGAGTTGGATATTAATCTCTACCAAAATGGTTTATGCTGGCATTATCATTGGGTTCTCAGAAGTCCGTCTGCTGGAAAAGAACATCTCCACATTATGGGGGACTGAACTGCCTTGGCAGAGGTTTGCGCTCTCTGAGTGCTTTCTAGTTTTTGAAATGTGGTGCTACTGCATCATGCAACAAGAAGCAAAATTAATTAAATTGCCGCATTATTTATTTATAACGCAAACACTGTGTTCGCGAGCAAAAGCTAAGGGGCTAATTAATGTTATTGCATGAGGCATAAAGAAATCAAGAGTAAACTGCTTCTTGTCGCCACTAAACATATGAAAATGTTTGTTCAGCACTAAATGTAAATAAACGTTTTAATTGATTATACATTTTTAAAACACTAGTTAGCTTTACCTTAGCCTAGCTGTCCTCCTTGTTGTGGTTTTGGCTGTCCCACAAAGTGCAAACAAGTGGAGTGCCGAGCAGTATGAAGGTTACTCTCTCTCTTTATTCAAGAACGTGGTCTTTCAGTTTGAGGGCATGATTTATGATTTATTACATTCACTCATTCTCTAATACCCAGCACATCCTCCTCATTCAGATCTTCTTCTTCGTGTTGTTTTTCGGTGGTAGGCATCCAGCTTAATGGTGCATTACTGCTACCTTCTGCTCCGGAGTATGGCTCAGACAGTACCTCATTCAGATCAGGATACAGGAGCAGTTTGTCATGCATGTAGATGGTGTCATGGCCGTAGATGATAATGCAGTATTTTTGACATATAAGTCGCTTTGAAACACAAGTTGCATGACCAGCCAGAGAAGTAAAAAACCTGCGACTTATAGTCCAGATTAAAAGGGGTCATTTACATGAAGACACCAATAATGTATAACTGGAGAGACAATAAGATTCGAAAACCTTTCTCGATAAGGGCCAACACAAAAATTGTGAGTCAAATTCAAGGAAGGGGAAGAGTGATTTCTGCAGCACACTTTATGTGTCATGTCCTGGTTCCCGCATGCTCTACCATGTGCCATCCCTCAGCTAAACCAAACAGAGTATTTCCAGTGGGTGAGTACAAGTCTGATAGGACAATCTACTGCTACATGTGCCAAAGTCTGGACAATGTCCAGAGAATCAGGTCCAGACCTCGTCCAGAGTCGAAAATGGTTTTAAACTGTTAACTCACCTTGTTCATCCAGGTAGTAACCGCATCCTCTGTATCATATGGTGTTTCGACCTCAGGGTTGCAGGAGGAATACTGTTCAATGCACGAAACGACCTTCTCCACGCTCACCATCTCCACTGTGTACGCCATCATCAGCGTGTCGATCATTGCCAGATGGGCACTCTGGATGAGAAAAGAGTAAATAGGAATATTTACAGGCTGAAAAGCACTTGTTTTGAGGCGGCTGGTGAGATGTTATACATACCATTTTAGCATTAAAGTATAGTTTATACTTCAGATATATTAATCAATGCTTTTGTTCAGTAGGACTTTAAAAAAATGAACACAGCAACAACAGGAATGTCTTTGTTATAATTGCGGTATTATTGAAAATGAAGCTCTGTTCAGCCATTTAATTATGCAGCATTTCTGATGTACCTTTTATTAACTTTCATTAAGTAGTTACTGCTGCACAGTCAAGTCCATAAATATTTGGACAATGATGTGCTTTTTGTAATTTTGCCTCTGCACACCACCACAGTGGAGTCGAAATGAAACAACCAAGATGTGCTTGTAGTGTAGACTTTCAGCTTTAATTCAAGGGCTTAAACAAAAATATCAAAAATAAATAAATTACAGCCGTTTTTATACATAGTGCCTCCATTTTTAGAGGCCATAAGTAATTGGACAAACTAAATATAAGTATTACTGTTGTTACAAATCACCACTTTTACTGTGAGTTTTCCTTTGACAAGTCAGAGGATGGATACATGAACATTTCCAAGTGAATATGTCTTAGACTTCATTTACATCAATCATTAAGAATCAAAAACATTACGGTACTGTATGGTAAATCTATCTGGATTAGGCAGTGCTCAAAAACTGATTGATCATGCAAAAGCGAGACCAATGAGGGAAGCCACCAAGACACCCATGACAACTCTGAAGGAGTTATAGGCTTCTGTGGTTGTGATTGAAGAAATTGTGCACAGTGCAACTTTTGTCCATTGCATCACCAAATATACAGCTTCATGGTGGACTGGAGCAGAGAGGGATTTTCTTAAAAAGAAGATGTGAAATTTCGGCTACAGATTCCAGAAGGCGCATGGGAGACCTGAGGGTAGATCTGATTTGTTTTGTATGAAAATCCTCTGTTCCACTGCACCATGAAGGTGCAACTGATGGTGAAACACGCAACGGTTGCACTACACAATTTCTCCAATGCCAGCCACAGAAGCGTATAACTCATACACAGTGACATGTTTGTCTTGGTGGCTTCCCTCACTAGTGTCCTTCTTTCATGCTCAATCAATTTTTGAGAACTCTAGACAAATGTACAATACAGCACAATACTGTTTGCATTTCTGAATGTTTTTAGTTAAAACTGAAGGATAACTTATCTCGCAGTGTTCAAGAAATGGAAGACAGGAATATAATGATAAAGTTTCAAACAGATTCAAATCACTGCCAACATTCACTCAACTCTTTCTTGATCCACAGAACATCTGTCTCTAACGGGGTGACCACATAACCCCCGCACTCCTCTGTCAGTTGACAGAAGTACTCATAACGGAGCGTCCCGGTGAGCGGCAGAAAAGTATGGAAGCCTGGTTTTGCCAGGAGAGGCAAAAAAGAAAGTAAGGAATGATTTTTTTTTAAAAATCTCCACAGTAAATCAAAATAAGGGCAAACTCAAATGTTTGATGATGACTTACAATTATTAGAAAAAAACGACAATTTAAATGTTCCATGTCAAAATTGTGACAAAAGGTTAAAATGTTCTTTTTAACTAAAAATTCTGAGATACTGTGAGGAAGCCTCCGCCGTAATGGCTTAAAATTCTCTCAGCTGCTGCAAATGGTTTAGCCGTTATGCTCATCAATGCAAATGCAAATCATCAGGTTCCTCATTATTTAACTTTTGATTTAGTATCTCATCGTTTTGTATCACTTTCTTTTTAAATTCAGTCTTTGATTTTTTTTTTTTCAGCTTTGTTCCTCTGAGGAACAAAGCTAACGCGCTGCTGTAGCCATGCAGCATGCATCAAAGTCTTATACTTGGGATGTAACATATGTTTTATGAACCTCCAGCGAAACCGGGGCTATTGTTTACTCCTACGACTGCTTACAGCTAACAATAGAGAACCCCACCCTGGAGGAGTATATCTTAATCTGGGCTCCCTAACCAATAATGCCTCAGACTGATGAAGCCACTTGGATGAGTGGCGAAACGTTTCCCAGCTAAACAAGAAGTCCAGTCGACCTGACTAAACTTCAGCATGTTTTAGATTAACAGTCTTAGTTTTAGCATGTATTGTGGTGAAAGTCATGATACTGGGTCTAAAACTGAATACTGCACATTTGTGTCCAAGACCAGCTGCCATCGCATCATCACTGCATTGGATAAATGCAGTCGCTTCCAGGGCAGCAAACACAAGGCCATCTGGCTGAAGTTCTGTTACAGGTTTGTGCGTTAGGTCCATAAAATGTCAGAAAATTATGAAAAATGTCAATCAATGTTTTCCAGAGCCCACAATGATGCCTTCAAATGGCTTATTTTGTCCACAACCCAAAGATATTCAGCTTACTGCCAGACATAAGTAAAGAATCTTGTAAAATAAACCAGAAAGTATTCACATTTAAGAAGCTGAAATCAGAGAATTTGAAAAAAAACCCAAAACAATGAATCAATTATCAAAATCGGTGTCGATTAATTTAATAGTCAATTAATAGTTGATTAATTATTATTTGCTGCATAAGGAGTTCGGCTACCAATATGCAGACCTGGGTTCAGTTCCCAGTCGGGTTGCAGCTAACGATTATTTTCATAATTGATTATTTCCTCGCTTAGTAGTTTGGTCCATAAAACGTCAGAAAATGATGAAAAATGTTGATCAGCGTTTCCCAAAACCCAATTTAACATCGTCAAATGTCTTGTTTTGCCCACATCCTAAATATGTTCAGTGTATTTTTGTCAATAAAATAACAAACAAACAAGAAAATATTCACTTTTAAGAATTTAAGAATTTGGACATTAAAAAAAAAGACTCAAAAACAATGAATCGATTGTCAAAATAGTTGGCGATTAATTTAATAATTAATTTTTTTAATTGATGCTTACAAAAAAATACAATAAAATAAATAAGATGAGACATACAGCATTGAAGGATTTCAGAAATTCTAACCCAAACCACCCATCCCTCCCTCCCCTGCCTGTGTGCACCCCCTCTCCCCCAAACAAAATCAAGAATAAATAATAATAATTGATTTATGTCGTGTTTGTCGAGATTTGTTTTCAGTGTGAGTTTCAATGACATCATTTTAGAAATTTTAACATAGAGGAGCCTGAATGCTTTTATTTTTTTATTTTTGATGTCATAAAAACATTTGAATTTGTAAAAGCTCAAGGGGGCGCAAACGTTTCCACAGCACTGTAATATGTTATGGTTACTGCACCGCGGTAGCATGGTTAAAGCATCTGGTGGACCGATCACATACCACTCAGGAAACGGTTAAATATTTATAGTTGTGCTGCATTTTTTCCATGGAGCAATCAATTAATCAGCTATTAACTTAAAGTGGCCAATTGATGACCTAAGATCACACCACAGAATTACACTGTGAAAGTGGTGTTGATGTTTTTTGTTTTTTTTTACTCTCTCTTTCACTAATCACTATGTTTTTGGTTGAGGCCCAGCGCCCACCATTCTTTTGGTTAAAAACTATGGTTTTTGATTCCCACTGGGAATTTTCAAATTAAAAATGCGTTTTCTATGAAAATCCTTTATGGCCCATTCTTTCCATGTTACACAAGAAAAATACTGTCCCGACTTTGTTGCACAACCAGGAGGTCTAGACATTGTTTTTTTTGTTTAAAAAAAAAATAAATTTCACACTGAATTCTGAAAGATGAAATTTGGGCCGTAACTATGACCGTTGTGTGAAGAAACATTTGAAAAACTGCAAGACACATGTTTGTTCTGAAGTGACTTCTGACTGAAAATAAGCAACTTCAGGTGCACAAGCCAGCGCATTCTGAGTGCTGGTCCCAAACCCAGTGAAACGAGGAGGGCTGCATCACGAAGAGCATCCAGTAGAGGGAGAACGATACAGCACGTATTGTGTTAATTGTATCGTGGAGCCTGTATCGAATCGTATTGTTTTTAAAAAAAATGAGTATCATGATATCATTAAACGTCAACTACTCCATGGAAAAAATAACAACCTCTTGATAAAGCAGAAATGATAGAAGAAATATGCAAATAGGAAACGGATGATGTCAACGATTACAATTTAAACATAATCATTTCATTCTTGAAAGTTAAATGTTCACCACTGATTGAATTTCTGCACAATTAGTGTGACCAGGGGTGTAACAATGTATCGCAATAGGTGTGTCGTGATATGTACGGTATCTTTCCACACCTTGCATCCACCCCAAATATTGCTAAGCCAAATATGCAGGTCATAAATTGAATTTCCACACCGGGTCGGTCGAGGCCTGGGTCAACAACGACAGCCACCGCTGCGGCTGCACAACAGGGTGCCGGCGGAAACTGTGCTACTGCTGGGCACGGAAGAAAGAGGGAGGGAGAGCGCATATGGAGCCACCTTGCAGCAGGAGAAGAGGAAGGACAGAGAGGAGGTTTATGGCTGTGGTGAGGGAGAAAATGCAGGTTTTTTGGTGTGAAAGAGGAAGATCAACAGGACAGGGTGGGATGGAGACGGATGATCTGCTGTGGCGACACTTAACAGGAGAAGCCGAAAGAAGAAGATTGACACTTGTCTTCGTGATGCTTGGACGGGTAGACGACAAGTTGAAAATGTAAGTGCCGTTTTACCAGTCAAGTGAATTCTCAGCGACGCCACAAATTCCACCATGTCAGATGTGGCAACCCAGCAACGAAGCAGCCCCATTTAATAACACACTGCCAAGATGTTTCCCATTGCCCTTTATTTAGCTTGTCCCAATATTGTAAAACAGTAGCAGTGAGACCAGTGCACACACACACACACACATGCTATTATCAGTTAGCACGCTGCAATGATAAATATTTCTTTTATTCACAAAATGCCAACGAGCCAGCGTCATTCCTCAAAGGCCACTTTTCTCCCGTACGCGGAGCAATTTGAGGGTATTGATTTGGGCCTGCTGTGGTCTAATGAGACAAAATGACAACAAGGAGAACTAATCTTGTTTGCTATACCACAGCTGCACTCTCTAATCATATTGAACGACACCAGGCTAATTTGTAGAAGGCGGTACGGCCACATGCTCATTCCAGGATCAAGGCACGACCACTGGTGTTCCAACTTATCAGACTGGCAATAACATGTGCAAAGCACAGGAATACATTTCTAGCCATGGTGAGTTTTTCATATTCATTTCATACACTTCTTCCACCTCCGAAAGGTAAAATACCTTATATCTCCTCGATTTAATAATAATTTCACTACAGATTCCATAGGCGTGAGGAAGAATTTCCAGAGCCGGCAAATTTGAAAACAAAATCATGCCGTGTACATTGTAGCGTGCCGAACACTCACTGTTGTCAGTAAGTCCAAGAATAATTCCAAAATCTTCTATGAATCTATTCAAATCCAAGAAAAGTGTTGCTAAAGTGTACATCTGTGCCAGGAGGCTGTCTCAGTGTGTGTCGCTTATAAGCGCACGCTCAATGCGGAGCTTTGGTGGCACGGAGGCTGCGTCATGCGTCATGATGGCCTGGAGATGCACGATGCATGACGGGAAAAGAGCAATGGAGGAGCAGCGAATTTGAAATCGAAGCGAGTGAGAAAATTGCATAAAACATTGGGTTACCCCGAGAAATTAAGTTTTACTCTAATGAGGGGCCAACGGTAAAACATTTGGCGGTCAGTGGAGGGCACATATATGAGTAGATGGCTCGAAAACTCTTGACAAAGTGTGTATTATAATACAGAATGTCCTTATGAGTGGAGGCAATGAGAAGTCTTGTTTAAAGTGCTGAAAAGATTGGTCAATTGAAACTGCTCACGATAAAATGGTGTTTTATGTTTGGGAAAAATGAAGTGGCTTAAATATCTAATCTACTTTTCCCCTTTCTTTTCAGAACAGCCGCTATAAAATCTAATAAAAATGAAAGCTAAAACGTATATCATCCGCATTTCCTTGCAGCAAATCAACAGACTTAAATGCCAATTTTTTTTTTTTTGAAGTAATGGTTCTCAAATGTTCTCGCCCCTCAGAGTTAATGGAGTATATTTACAGTAAATCGCGTGCCGTAACTGAATCAGCATTGACTGAAAGTTACTGTGAAGTGTAAAACGCACACAGCTGGACAGCTCAGGATCATCTGGCCAAGGGGAAATAGAAGATCAAAGCTGGCGGGAAGAAGAAAGGCTTGCAGCAACCGGATGGAGGGTGAACGGAGGGGTTGGACGGAAAGAATGAGTGGAAGGAGAGATGGAGGAATAATGGGAAGGAGGAGCGAGTTAGACATTTCACTGCTGGAGGAAAGTCTTATTGTTTCTCATGCCCGTGTGGTGCAATAAGATGATCTTAGTACGTGGTGTTTTCTAACCTTTCCACCCGCTGAACACAGTGCTTTCTTTCACTGCTGCTCTCCTTCCTTTTCATACACGCACATCCATACCTTGTAGCTGTCGGGTGCAACCTCTGACTTTGACCGTCGCTGACTGAGCGGCTCCAGTGGCGTGTTCATACATCAAATACCTTGCTTGGGGGCATATATGACAAAATATGAAAGGGAAAATGCTGCCAATTCCCTTTTCCCTTATTCCTCAATTCAGTCGGGTGCCATTTTACTTACAAACTCAATTTTATAAACTTTAGCTCCAGCCTCATATTTTTACGTGGCTGAATCACACTTTGATGCATTAATTGCAGACATTCACACTGACATGGACACACACACACCCCCACAATCAGGCACACGTGCACAGAGGTACTTTTTTTTTTTTTGCTAAGCTGATTGAGTGGATAAAACCTGTATTGATTTCTCAGGAGGTTAAGAAGATGCTCCTTCATGGTCAATAACCTGTTTGTATTGTTCTGCTACATTGCTGGCGCTCTGTATTACCACTCAGGGAAACACGAAAATGCTGCTTATCCGTGATAAGGCTCCTTGGTGAAAACGGAGAGATGAAAATCCACCGTGGCGGCCTGATTTAGAGGGGCACAAAGGAAGAACTGCAGCAACCCACAAAAGAGGGAGGATGATATAATTCACCTCATCTTTGTGTATCTATTGTAAGCATATTAAATCCCTTTTGTAAGAGCTCTGAGCTGCTTGTCGTGGCCCGAACTACTTATTCATCATGGAATGTGCGCATTTGTACAGCAGAATCTCACCGTAACTGCATGCTGCAGCATCTCTGAAAACGTTTCTGTGGAATCATCAGAATAAAGACGCTTTTTTCCCTCTCTGAGCAAAATGATCCAAATTCTATAAATTATTACAGTAGGGGTTAACATCACAATTGGCCCAATGGCTTTTTTTTATTTTATTTTTTACTTTGGACCAGTTCGGGCTGCCTAAATGTATATTTCATTGCAGCAGACAAGTTGACTCCTTGATCAAGGTTTATGATGAAGTCACAGCCTCTGACAGTCCAAAATCTTCACAATCCTGCTGTGTTCATGGTGTTCAACAAGCAGGGGCAAAGGGTTTTCACCCACTTTTCAAAGGGTGGCCAGAGAAATCGGCAGGGTTGCAAATAAATTTGAAAGGTTAAACGACTCTCGGGCCAGTGGGCAAAAAGCCTTCGGGCCCAATCACGCGCCTGCCACAAAGCAGCACACAGTGCAGTGCACGCGTCATTGCTAGTGTTTCCACCTGATGCAGCTGCCATTTTCAGGGCCAGCGCACCCACCATTCTTTAAACAGCAGGTGTACTTGAGCTTATCTGTCCGCCCAAAGGTGCGCTGGTCTTCAAATGATTTGTGGTCAGATGCATTGTTGGTGCATTGGTATCATGAGGCTGCCAAGACGTTATAGCAGACAGAAAAAAGTCACTGTGCACTGAACAGAGTAGGAGCCAGAACATATCCCCGACAAACACCACATTTCACTGGAACAGCACAGCACAGCACTCACAGTACCTGTGTACAGGCCAACTATGATGTCCAGCTATAGAAAAAGTCCTTCCCAAACTTCCCAATGTTAAAAAAAAATAAACTCAAGTTAAAGAAAATATATTATATAGAGGTGCGACAGATCACAAAACTCATGGTTCAGTTCGGATCATGGTTTTTAGTCATGGATCGGATCATTTTTCAGATCAACAAAAAAAAAAAAAAATGTTGAGACAAATATGACTGCTTTTCATTTTTAAAAATAACTTAAAGAACAATGAAAACAAGGAACTTTTGCCCGTGGTCCTGAATGAAAACACGGTGTCCATTGTTGAAATATTTCAAAATAGAATAGTTAATTGTTACATTAAATTGCAATAGGCCTTTGTCAATGTGATAAAAAAGTCATTAAAAAAAGAAATAAGCCAGACCTGATTTTACAACTTAACTTTTTTCTTTCAAAAAATGAGGATGTTGACATTGTCTGGTGAAAGGTAAATAATAATAATAACTTTATTTTATATCACTTTCAGGATAAATACATTAGTCCTCCCAAGCAGGCACACCACTTGGCAAAAGTCAGGAAAAGTTGTTTTTGTCCGGAGCTCAGTGGACTGCCAGCCGCTCCCAGCCCTCGGCACAGGATGGCATGGAGAAGATGCAGCGCACACTCACTGATCTGAATGATCTCAGTGAGATCAGTGTGCACATTCCGTCCTCAGCACCCGATATTTTGGAGTGATTCTTTCCGTGCGTCGAGCCCCGACGTGCGTCGAGCCCCCAAGCTTCAAGTGGTGCGACTGTGTGTGTGTATATATATATATATATACACACACACACACAGACAGTCTATGGGTGGCAGTCTGTGTGTTTTTAACATGTATCAACAATTATGCAGTTATACGGATCACAGATCTATGATCCATTTACACCTCTTATGAATCCAGAAAAATTGTTGATATATTATTTCAAATGAGCAAAACAGTTAATCAACTGATTCATGACTGTTTCCAATGAACATATTTGATTAAGTCACCAGCCAACAAGGTAACACTGCATTCTCCGTTAACTGTTTTTGAACAGTTGAATTCCAACATTTATTTGCATATTCATTAGAAATGTTTCAGAAGTATGTGTTTTACCTGCTGTGTTTAGTCTGAGCACCTAGTCCCTGAAATCATGTCTATTTTCAACAGGAATAGAAATACTCGAGGTTCGCTTCCCGGTCTTGTCAGTGCCGAGTATGGCCGGCGCAATAGGAGCGGCAACAATTGGCCTCGCCGCTCCGG
>OMMV01181941.1:0-12017 GCA_900302635.1 Chatrabus melanurus
AGTTGTGATGGAGGAGGAGAAAGAGGCAAGGAGAGATCGAAAGGCCTCCAGATCGGCAGGATTGCCAGATTTAAGCCATTTTCTTTCTGCAGCTCTGAGTGTGGTACGCAGCGAACGGATGGTATCAGTCAGCCATGGGTGGGGCTGGCTAGAGCGCGCAGGCTTAGTGGATAGAGGACACAGGCTATCCAGGCAGGAGCTCAGTGTGGAGCTGAGCGAATCTGTAGCAACATTGACCTCTAACGAGGAGAATGTGCTGGGCGGAGGCAAGGCAGAGGCAACAACAGAGGCAAACTGGTTAGCAGACAGGTTACGGAGATTACGTCGGAACGTGACCACAGGTGGTGGAATGGTATTACTTGGTTACTTGGTCGTTGTGTATGTTCCTGAAGAAATCCAGGCAGATTGTAGCAAACATTTTTCCACGTCGTTCTTTGGCTTCGCCCTCTAAGTGTTCAGCATATTTCGGAAAAGGCACATTTGTGCTTTTGCTTTCCAATCTGATAGTGACACGCCCAGTTGTGGGCTGAGCAAATGGACATGGTGATGTCAGCATTGAAGGTCATGTGCTGGGGAAAGTGATGGCTTAAAGGTTAGAGAAGTGGGCTCTTGTGACCAGTGGGTCATAGGTTCAATCCCCTCACCAGACAGGTAAATGTGTGTGGGGAAGGTGAAAGAACAGCACTTGCCTCATCCTCCTTATCACCACTGAGGTGCCCTTGAGGAAGGTCCTTAATCCCCATGTGGTTCCCACTGTGCAACCAAACTTTCCAGGTCTGCACCTTGGCATAATACCTGAGAAGAGTTGAAATAAAGAGGTCGAGGTTGCAGGGTGCACGGTCATTATATTTCTAGTTTTTATTAATTATAGCTGGCGCTGCAAAAGAAGTTGTGATAATTGACGAATCTAACGATTATGTCGATTAATTTTCCTTGGCAATGCATTGATTAATAAACTGCTCTTGATCAGATATTCAGCTTTTGCTTTGTTGACTCGTGTTCCTATCGGGCATGTGCTAGCTTAAATATAAGGATCAGAAAATGGAGCCATCTTTTTGAAATGCCTTTACTGAATTGCATGTAAAAAAACAAACAAAAAAAAAACCTGGTGAATGTGCTTTATGTTGTTTAACACATATAGATATGAATACTAGAAAATTAAAGCTGACATTCTAAACTTTGAAACTGTTTTCTCACATTCAGTCCGAGTGTCTTCATTGGACTGCACAAACACATGAATTGTCATTGATGTTCCAGTACTTTGGGGGTTGACTGTCTCAGCGCCGGCACTGGGGCCTGCCGCTCAGTAGTATAGATGAGGAGCAAAGTGAGGAGTGCTGTAATGGAGTGCTGGGAAGAGAGAGCAGCAGGCTGATGAATGAAGCCCTCAGCCTCTCTTCTACTGTCAGCAGAAGCTTCCACAAAGATAACCTCTGCTCCACTCAGCTCCCAGCAATACACAGTGGTTTCTGTGGTTGTTAATGTGCTACGGCCCTCTTCTCAATCTTATCACACACTGTGCTTTTTTCTTCTCGTGTTCCATTTTGCAGAAACTCTTTATGCCGTCTTTATCTCCTCCTTTCTGTCTCGCTTTTAGCCAGACGCGGGTTCTGGACCGCTCCTGTTGGCTGGGTATGAAGACGGATCCTTGCTGCTTTGGGACGTCGCACAGAGGTCCAAGCTGAGCCAGATCGCCGCCCACCCCGAACCGGTCATGTGCCTGACCTTTGACACCGATCGTTTGAGGGGTGTATCCGGTTCCTCTGACAAGAAGCTCTCCACTTGGAGGCTGGACAGACGGAACAACCTGCAGGTTAGAGCACAAAAGGCTTCAAGGGGGGAGTTGTTGCTGAAATAAACAGACAGCTATGTGACAAACGGTGTACTATATTCTACTGCACTTCATCAAGGCTGTAGTGCGCCGGCATTAATGTCAGTATATTCTGTTTTACCCCAAAATGGAATTCCATTGTGGAACAAGTCTGCAACAATCTGAGCAGGCATGCAGACGGAGTAAGCCACCTCCTTTAATGTTGCACAAATATGTCAACTAAATACATGCAAAAAAGAAAGGTGAAGATATTGGAAGAGGAGTGCTCCCTTTAAATTGAGCTTGTTTGGAAAATATCAGGGACCATAGAGGAGTGGCTGAGTTGGGCTCTGAGGCCATAAATCAACCACTGGTTACACAGTGTTGGCAGGGCCGAGAGCCGGGCTGGGGCTATCACTGCAGACTGGAACCTCCCCCCCCACACACACACACACACACACACACACACACTCTGACACAGTCACACATTAGAACTGGATAATATGTTTGCAGCATGAATGTAGTTTACATTAAAATTTAGATGAGTAGTGACCAGTATTGATCATTTCATATGCATTTTTATCCACCGCTGGCCAATAAGGCCAGAAGTGGTATATAAAAATGCATTTCTTGTGGCCGGTCACGTTACTGAACAGGGTATTGATTATTTTCCCATGATAACTTGAACAAAATTTAACTGTACATCCCAAATGAGTGTATCTTGGGTGAGTTCAAATTTGAGCATGCTCAGGTTTCACCAAGATCCTTTAAGGACCGCCCACTTTACTGAATGGAATATTGATTATTGCTATATATAGTAAAATATGCCCTCTACATTGGCCTGATATAAATCAAGAATCACAGATACATTCAGTCACAGCGTGCAAAAAAGTTGTATCTCGTATCAGCCCTAGGGCAGATAGAGTTTTAGCACATTCTCAAATGTGATTGGCTGCAGACAGACTCGGGCAGATACAGATTTTGCTGCATCCTCGACGGTGATTGCCTGTAGAATGAGGGACGCAACGTTGTTTTGCGGTAAACGTGTGATTTTCATTAGCTCTCACGTCACGCTGTGTGACAAGTTCACGGACTCTGTCTCTGTGTGTGTGTGTGTGTGTGTGTGTGTGTGTGTGTGTGTGTGTGTGTGGCAGGTGCAGGGGAAAAAAACAGCTCCAGCCTATTTAAAAATATATAAAAAAAGCATGCATGCAGTTCGTTTCTGAACTGCTATCATAAATGAGCTTTGTCGTCTCTATCGTGAGCTTCTCATCCTCTTGTGATGACGTTTCATTCTGAGTGTATCCCGACTCTGTTTTACATGTACAGTCTACACACATCAAATTTAGAGTCTTAGCTAAGTCCAACGATACGCGGGGGTCAATATATGAATGATAAAATGGTTATCACATGGCTGTTTTGCATTGGCCCTTGATTGTATCTGCCCTCAGCGTTCTCATCATGATGTGGGCAGCCTCAGGCAGACACAAGGGCCGATACAGAAACAGCCATGTGATAACATATAGCTTGAAAATAGAACTGCAAATATTCTATTAAGCCAAATGCCAATATGGTGCGTCAGCAACACAGCTGGTTGCTTTTATTTCCAAGTAAAGTATCAGAAGACAAAAGACATGCTTCAGTGAATATCTCCCAATTTATCTACCAAAGTGATCATGCCAACACTCAGCCAATTGAATCCCATGGTACAAATTACCAGCGGGGAATGCTCGGCGTGCGAGCGTGTCGTCTTGTTTATGGCGGATAAATGAAGAAAATTATTAAAACATTCTTGCCTTCAACTCAACATGCATATTTCTGTATTAATGCACTATAATTATAAAATGGTATTGTTGCTTTTTTTTTTTTTTTTAACCAGGCACTGCTATTCTGACTGATTTGAATAATCTAAACTGTACATCAATGCTTATGCCAGGAGAATAGCTGCTGTTCTGTGGTCTCAGTGCTGCAGTGGGTCACAACAGAAGAACATGTCAGCTGTGCACCATAATTCATCTTGCGTAACATTCAAGGATTCAGCGTCTTAATGCCTCATTTGAAGCTATATTTTCTGTTGATTTCATGAGCAGAGGGGAACATAAGGCAGACAGAGTGTAGTGTACTCCTGCACAGCCAGTGGGTGTTATTCTTTCCAAGGCTTTTTACAAATGAATGCTTGAAGTAAAAATAATTGCAAATCCCCTTTTTTTTTTTTAACACAAAAATTTTAGTCTATATAAACACTGAATGATTCAATGTCCCAAAGATGGGAGGAGAGTGGTTATTTGGTTTATTTTACTCAAGCAACAAAATATTGATTCTGCATGTAATCCAGGATGAAGACGACGGGGGAAAAGCACAAGGAGAGAGAAGGGATTCAGCAGGGGCTTTTAAATTATCCTGAAGTGCAGCTCAGTGTGACGTCCAGACAGCTATCCCCAGTTCTTCCCACAAAAGTATTTCTGTGTGGCACAAGTGAGGGGCGGGGTGGACCTGCCGGGTGGCAGACTCGGATCCCAGGTTCTGACGGATGACCCATGAGAGGTAATAAAAACATCAAAACCTCAGAGGCCCCTAAACCAAACAAAAAACACATCTGCAATAAAGGGAACAGTAGTTCACAGTGGGAGGCTGCAATAAAGGCTGAGGAGCCTATAAGTGCCGCAGCATTTTACTTCCTACAAATTAGCCCCAAACCAGCTTCTAGTGCAGGGCAACTGGCACGGCACCGAGACGTTGCTTTTAGCGGAATGGAGGGGAAACTGAATGTGACACAACACAGTGCAGTTATGATTTAGTGAAGATGAAGGGCTGTGAAGTGAGCTTATCAAGCCCAGATAAACACAGATAGCCTGAGGAATGAAGCTTAATGTCTTACACATGGCTCCCAGAGGTCTTTATCTACTGTTTGACCTGGCTGGCCTGATGTATTTTTGTAATAAGGAAACATTTTCAGCTTTTTTTTCTTTTTTTTCTTTTTCTTTTTCTTCTGGTGGATGTGTTAGACTGAGACTATGAACATGTGGGTGTTTGAGTTTTCAAGCCGTTAAACCAAGTGGACGCATTTAGGCGACCACTCAAGTGCAGTAAGGGGTTCTTCAAAAAACCTAATTAATGCAAAGAGAATGCAGATATGAAGCTTTGCAGTGTACATCAAGCATGGATGACAATCTGCATTGCAAAAAAGTTTAGCTTAAACACAAGAAATAAACACTGAATTTGAAGAGAAATTGACTTAATACTAATGAAATTATCTGACCCTGCAGCAAGATCGTTTTATTTTACAAGATATCTTAAAATAAGTTGGTTCCAGTCTAGAAATAAGTAGGCTCTGATAAGTGTTCAAAGGTTTGAAGATATATTGTCGATGGGCCAAGCAGGCTTTTGGTGCCACCTAAGGTGGTAAAACAATACTTGCAGTCCAGTCTCAATATACTATGACCGACACAAAAATGTATGATAGCCTTCCCAATGTGGCAGCTATAGCCAGATAGGGGTCAATGAAGGTTTACATAGGGATCAAAATTGAAAAATGCTCCAATCATGTTGAAAAGTATACTTCATTATTTGTCTGATTATAAAGATTACAAAAAGGTATAGTTTGTGCGATCTATGGCCGAACGTTATGAAGTTACAGGAAAAATGGCGGCAAAGGCCAATCTGTTTGTACAGAGGTCAAAAATTAAAGTTGCTCCAATTTTGCTACAAAGTGTTACAATTTATTGGTTGAGCTAAGAGGATTTAAAAAAGGAATAGTTTGCACCATCTGTTATACTTGGTTATGACGTTTCGTGGAAACGTATGTCATAGAATCCAATGGACGTTGATCTTGTTTGCCCGTTACTTTGGAGATTAAGCATTTTAAACAATCACAACTATTCTGTTTTTAAGTCCTATGAGTTCAACCAATAATTTGCCTCACTTTTGCCAAAATTGGAGTAATTTTTGATCATGCCTTTGTTACCATTTTTGCTGTTTTTAGCCCATAACTCAATAACATTAGCTTGTAGATAGGACAAACTATACCTTTTTGTAATCCTTACAATCAGACAAATAATAAGGTATAGTTCTCAACATGATTGGAGCATTTTAAAATTTTGACCCCTGTGTGATCCTTCATTGACCCCTACCTGGATATAGCTGCCACTCTGGCAAAGTTATCCATACATTTATGTGTAGGCCACGGTATACTGAGGTTGCAGTGTAAATGTTGTTTTGCCACCTTAGGTGGTACTGATTGGGTCAAAATTGGTTGCAGGCCCATGGACTAATATGCATATGTGCTCTTCAAAAAAGCCAATTTGACTGCCAGAGCAGTAAATGCATTTTACTTGATAAGGCATCTTGAAATAAATCAGGCTGTCCAACTCAATATAGCACATAATGAATGGAAATAAGATCAAAAAGACTAGTTTCAAGCAATCTACTTTAGATTGCTAGCCTAGTAATGCTTCTACACCAATCAGCCACAACATTGTAACTACCTGCCTAATATTGTATAGGTCCTATTTTTGCCAACAAAAGACCCCCGACCCATCAAGGCATGGAGTCCATTAGCCCTCTGAAGGTGTGCTGTCATATCTATCATCATAGCAGTCTACTGCAGTTTAATTTGCTAGCTTAAAGTAAGGCTTATGTAGCCTTTAAGCGGATGTTTTATAGATATGTCACTTATGTCAAGTTGAAAAAAAAAAATCAAATAAAGACGAGGCAAGTGACTTTTACTTAAATTAAGACAAAGGGTCTCCTGTAGAAAGCACTAGATGATCCATTGATACTTAAAAAGAAGACCAATGAGATTTTGAATCTAAATATAAGATGATCATACTTGCTTAGATCTGCAGTTTTTGTGAGACTGATGACTGTTTTGACACTTGGAACTCCCATCCTTATCTTAACTAGGAGGTTAAAATATCTCCACTGTCTCCCCTTAGTCACCTGAATGCTGTCATGTGAAACCAGACTTCCTGAGGACTGAGTCAGGCCTGTGTTCAGTAAATCCGTTTGAATCAGACATAACGTCATTCTGCAAATGGATTTAAGTGCGACTTCAATCATAGCTGCTGGTTGTCATGGAAATAATGGCTCTTCATATTGATCACCCGTCTCTTTTCTGGACGAACCGCTCACCTGTTTGACACATCCGTCTCCTGTCAGCCAAAGCCGAACTCTGACAGGCCAGGTGACAAAAGTCTGTAATTTCCCTGCTGCTCAGTGAGATTCTGGGACAGGGTGTGTCAGGAATACCTGAAAAGCGTTCCAGCTGTTGGGCTCCAGTGAGTGAGTGATGACGGGATTTTTCAGTAGAGCAGCTTGAGCACCAAGATTGGTGCCAAGGCTGAGAGCAAATGGAAGGAGGGAATAAAGGCGCAGTCGCACTATGACGTTTGGGCCGACGAATATGCACAGGTCAGTGATCGCCAGCCTCTGCTGGCCTTCGGCGGCATTTGGCGGTGTTCGCTGATGAACGGCGACTGCGTCCAAGTTTTTCAACATGTTTAAAATCTCTCCACAAATGTCGATGTATCTGTGGCCACATAGGACACCATTACAGACCATAGATCGTCGCTACGTGCACGTTGCGCATGGTAGCCCTCGCCACTCTGCGGTACCGGTGCGAACAGCCTCCAAAAGCCTGAGTTACTGGTGCGATCGTGTTCGCTGGCTAACGTGCGGGTGTTGGTTCACTTACCTGCTCAGAATCACTGGACAGTGGCGTGCCGAACCCCTCTCCCGAACGTTTCCACGTTAGCAACAGTCCCGCTTGTTATAATGGAGCAGCTGGATAACAGCTGCCTCTGCTACAAACATGTTGTGAAAGGCAATGATGCGTTTGAGGTCCACTACCAAACTCCGGGAATGTGATTTTTGCCACTTTTCTCTCCTTTTCACCTCATTCACCAGTTGCTGGCCCAAACATCCTAGTGTGACTGGGCCTTAACCAAAGTGAACGCTCTTTTCCAACATCGTCTCCTGTATGTCGATGAGATGCTACAAAAGAGGTTCTGGCTGAGGTCATCTTGGACCTGCCATTGTCCAAAGACAGTCTCCTGTCCCAAGTTGCTAAGCAGAGCCAGTAGCCACCCAACAGCTGAAAAAATTAGGCATCAAGCCTGCTGCTCCGTCTGCACGCCTGCACACTGTGAAACAAATCAGAAAGGTCAGAAAGGCGCGTTCCATCAAAATAGGACTGATGAAATTCAAGATGGATATTCTGGCCAATGAGATTGTAAAAAGCACAGGAAAGACAAATGGGATGACAAATAAAATGAGTCACAAAAGTCAGGTCGGACCTAATGAATTTTTGACCGGTTTAAGTCCTGGTTAAAGGCACCGCTTAACGATTAGCAGGATTTCTGTAATATTCATTTAGCAGTAAAATGGTACTCCAGGAAGAATTAGGACTTTCAGTCGAATACATACCGTACATCTTCTAGTGCCCAAAATGCCCAATCATGCAATGTTAAATGTCTTTCAAATTCCCTGGCCCACCCCAAAATGTGATGGTTCCTTTGCCAGGACAGGCCAAACACATTTTGTGTGGGGGAAAAACAAACCGTTTTATTATTTATTATTTGATTAGTTTTTTTGTGCAAAAATTCATTGGTTTCTATTCAAGGCCACAACCAGCTTTTTTTCACGTTTTGTGAAAATTGTTTTACTGCTGCTAAACAAGCCAACAAAATGGCAAATGCATGCAGACGAAAACGTAAATGCCTTTAGCCAACAAACACCACAGCTGCTGCTGCTGAAGGCGAGTTTATTTTCTTAGCACATTCATACAGAATGCAACTTCAGCGGATTCTGTGCAGTGTGGAAACACGCAACTGATGAGAGAATCCAGTAAAAGTAACAGCATAGATTTAACATAAAATAGCATTCATTTAATTAGAAGTCCATTCAGTTTAATTTTAGAGTTGATACTTTTTAAAATAAATTGAGAAGTGCTGTCTTTTTTGTGCTATATAACTACTTCATTTATCATATTTTACACTATTTTGCTGTTCCTTTGACCAAAACATTGTCAGATATGTGGTCCAAAGTACTGTTGGTCCATTAATGCACACAATAATGCGCACCGGTTAAGCTGCAAATTGTTTCCACTAGTTTGAACCCTAGCACAAGACAAAGCATTTTTTTCTTTTTTCTTTTTTCTTTTTGTTTGCTTTTACTAGTCCTTCTTTCGGCTTTGTCAGACTGTAGAAAGTAAAAGTAATTTGAATGACTTACTACATTATTAGCCATTTACTGCTTACAATTGACCCTTTAATGAAACAAATGCCTTTTCCTGACACAAACTAAAGGAAGTAAAACAAACAAAAATAGACACTTAAACCCATCATTATCAGGCCTGTAATGCAAACCAGATGGAGAGTAGTTTGGGCATACCAACTTCTTGAGGTAATAACAAGGCTCCAAACAATCTGTCACCCCCAGGTTTTTTTGTTTTGTTTTTGTTTTATCTAACCAGCCATACACCATTTTAAATAGCTAATACTAGTGATGAGAGTTTAATTAAAAATATTAGAAGAAAAATCACATCATTGCCTCTTTTGAATTCATTTTTTTTTTTTTTTTTTGCTCTGTTATGATCAATGACATTCTTCGCTGTTCGCTCTCTCTCTCCCGTGCATTCCACTTTATCCACTTGGGTCGTGAGTACCTGGCTTATATCTTCCACATGCAGCTTGTGGGTAGTTTCAGCCCAGAACAGGAGCACGGAGATAAATTCTCAAACGTCTCCTCCCATCCCGGGCCATTAGTCTCCGTAGACGTAACTTATGAAGTCAATTTTACGCTGTCCAGTTCGAGTCCATCTCCCATATCCAGATGTTTGTGCCCCATTCGCTGAACCAGCAGAGATCCCAAAGCTGCAGGAAGAGCACGTTCCCTTCACAGGAATGCCCACACCAGCAGGCCCTTCAGATACTGATCTTAGCAGCCATTTATTATAATATGTCAGGTTGCTGCCCCTTTACAGAGATTGATACAGTCCTCGAGACCCTGTCGTTCACATGGCGAGGGAGCTGTGGTTAACCTTCAGCAGGCAGCTGCTACATCTGTGTATTTATTGGCTTTCTTCTCCCGCTGACCAGACCTTTCAGTGTGAATGTAATTCATCAGAGGCGCTTAAAGCAACAACGCCTCTGCAAACAAGCGTTTCAATGAGATGGTGCCTCTCCTTCTTGCAAACTGTTACAAAGGTAACTCAAACTCCATCATATTTCCAGAAAAGTCTTCCCTAGCTGCTTTCCAAATAGTGGGATGCCGAGAGATTTGCTTGCAGCCCTCGTGCTGTATTTTTTTTGTGGCCGATGATTGAGTCCCAGGAGTTGACTTGACCAGTTACAGTCCGAGATTCAGCCTTCCACTTGGACTCCAGCCAATAGATCAGCTGATAGTCTTTTCCTCTCACTGTTTGTGTTGGCCACACTGTCACAGATGCCAGTGATTAATGACCTGATTAGTTTGTGTGATTATTTTTGTCTCTTCTACGGGCTTTAATAGACTATTTCTCAGACAATAACCACAAAGAAAGTGCTAATTGGTGTCTTAAGTATTCCAACCATAACATTTTTGTTGAACATTAGCGTAGTAAATGACGAGTCTTCTCATGTGGCAGTGCTTGCCGTACATCTGCAGGTGTCTCAGCCTGTTACTGCTAAGCTTTGGAAGCGCCTGGGTATATACCCTGTAAAATGCAGTGAGTGGATGGGTAGAAGAGTCCAATAAATAAATGAATAATAATAATAATAGATGATAGCTTTTATTATTATTGTATTATTATTATTGTATTTTTTTATTTTTTTTATTATTATTGTAACTCGCCAAATTAAAAAGGCATATAATGAGGACGCACCCATTAAAATTAGGTGAACTTTAATGTACCAGATTAATCCAACAAGCAACTTTGTTTTGCCTGTGTAATCTATGTCAGTGTTTCTCAGTCCTGGTCCTTGAGACCCAAAGTACTGCACATTTTCCATTTATCCCTGAACTAATCGGAGCAGATCAGCTCAGTCGGGTGTTGATTAGCTGAACACACCTGACTGAGCTGATCTGCTCTGATTAGTTCAGGGATAAATGGAAAATGTGCAGTACTTTGGGTCCCGAGGACCAGGATTGAGAAACACTGACCTATGTAATATCCCATAGATGTGTCTGCCACCTGCTGGATGGTTGGTGAATGCTGAATTGATGATGGATTAGGAGCAGGTGTCCTTGTCACTGAGAGACAGACTGTTTCTGCACAGAAATGTACTAAATCAGACAATTAAACCATTATTTTATGACTTTTCGAAAACTCAAAACACAGTCCCAAGTCCACGCAACCCTGCAGAGAGGGTTTTGTTGGAATGTAGCCGAAGCAGGCTTCGTCCTTCTCTCTCAGTCTCTTTCAATGTGTGGGTTTGAAGGTACATGGAGCTTGTTTGTCAGTTTCTTTGATTTCCAAAGCCTAGATCTGCTGGCCACCAAGTCCGCTGCTGCTTGTACTCTTTCAACTTGCAAACTCCTGCTAATAATGTCAACTTCTTCCTTTGTGATTTGGACAGCTCCAGGACTGTGTGACCCTGGTCAACCCTGGGGTATCCCAGCTGTGTATCAGAGGGGACAGTAAGCTTCTGGCATCAGCGGGCTGGGACCACCGGGTGCGGGTATTCGGCTGGAAGAAGCTGCAGCCCCTGGCAGTCCTGCAGTACCATACAGACATGGTGCTAAGTGTGGCTTTCTCTGACCACCAGGACCCAAGACAAAGGCTGCTGGCTGCTGGATCCAAGGACCAGCGCATCAGCCTCTGGTCCATCTACAACGAGGGAGCCAACACTGGTTGAGCATTTGAGCTCTGAGAGCATGTCTGACTTTTCATCGTCGCTTTATAAACTCTCACCTGTACCGATGTGGGCGTGGCCAGAACGGACAACAGTAGTCAACAGTCAGCACTGATTTGGTTATTAAAGATTAAAAAAAGAAAATCTATTTCATATTATAATCGTTGCATTCATTGATGATATGAAGTCAGTCTGACAAATAAGAAAAATGAATGACAACTTAAAGTTCATAAGGATGGATTTAACTTCTTCGTTTCCATTTTTGTGTCCAACTATGTACAAACAGACAAAGCTGACAGACTTCTTTAGCTCTTAAAATAATCAGTACAGCTGATGTCTGTTAATTAATTGCTGTTTTTCTCTGCACACTATATATG
>OMMV01181944.1:0-10692 GCA_900302635.1 Chatrabus melanurus
AGCTTTTGCCTTAAGTTACAGTTTAACTAATGGGGGACGCATCAAAATTCCGAAGGTCCATTGGTCCGAAAATTAGGGTTAGGGTTAGTTAGTTAGTTAGTTAGTTACTTTTAAGGGTTAGGGTTAATAATTATAATAAACTTTTGGGTTTTGGGGGCTTGCCCCCCAATTTTACAAATAAAATCCATACTGGTTGGGTATTTTATAAATATAATGCATATTTCTACCTATAGGAAGGGGTCCCTTAAAAGTAACTTTATTTTGCTCCATTTTACTAAGTTTGGCCTACATATAACCATTTTTAACAATTTTCGGACCAATGGGCCTTCGGACCAATGACTAGTCACCCATTATGTTAGCTTGCTGAAGCTAACGTTTGCCTTATATAACATTATCCAACTAATACCATACATAACAACTTATCCCTAAACCTAACTCTTTTTTGGGGGATGTCTAATGCTAATGTATGGCGCAGGCTTCTGACTAGTGGACCACCAGTTTGAGAATCTGAATTTATCTCTTCCATTCTCTGTGTAATTCAAATATAATCGACCGTATCTAACAGTGATCTATTTTTAGTGTTGTATAGTGTTTATTCGAAGCCTCTACAGTTGATTTCAAAGTCTAGCTTTGTGTCTTGTTGATATACTCGAACAAATGTGCTCCTTTTGTGTGGATTTGTGTGCAAACAATAAATAAGTACATCAACGGGGGATTAAATGTGCACAGCGTCTCAATCAATACAAAGTTCTCCAAGTAGTTAAATCAAAGTGCTTCTGCTCTGTCTGGAAAACAAGGCTGAATCAAAGATCAAATTATTATTCAGAGCATGAAAGAGTAACTCATAAGCATCACTCTGCTGCCACAAAGCCCACAGACTTCACATCAAATATCATTAATGCTTTTTTTTTCTTTGTCAGAGTCTGAATGTCAAGTCCATTTCTGAACGCCATTCCTGTTCTGTAGCAATGAACTGGCAAATCTGATCTAAAGAACAGCAAAAATGGTTTTTGCATGTTTTTGCATGATTTTTGCTGTTTATTTGTTCCCAGTCTTTGGAAAAGCAAACGCATGTAGCCTGTAAAATGCAGTGAGTGAATCAATAGATAAATGAGTCCATAACCTCCAATTTCTTAACAGGGTGACCCAAAAACAATAAATGCTGTCATCTTGTAACTCACCAGATTAGAAGGGTAAAGAATGCGGATGAACTGGATAGATTTTGGTTCACTTTGATGCACCAGATCAACCCAAAAAGCTACTTTGTTTTGTTTATACAAAATGCCATAGACGTGCCTGGCACGCTGCGGAGCATGTCTGAGCTTGTTGCTTATCACATGCATGATGTAAACAAGCACCGGTAGCCTTCGTGGCCAAGAGACTTTGGAAAAGAAAGAAACTGAGCACACCTGCTCCAAATTTCCATCATCCATCCAGCATCCACCAACAAACCAGCAGTTGGCAGTGTTCAGTAGGTAGTTCTATGGAATATTACATAAGCAAAACAAAGTTGCTTTTTGGTTTGATCTGGTGCATCAAGGCTAAAGGCGCAGTTACACTACGACGTTTACCCCAGCGACTGGTGAACGAGGTGAAAGGGAGAGAAAAGTGGCCACACGAAGGCAAAAAAAATCACGTTCCCGGAGTTTGGTAGCAAACCTCAATCACAGCACGGCATTCCACACCATGAGCCCAGCTGAGGCTGGCCTTAGCCATTAGAACAGGCGGGACCTTTGCCAACGTGCCAACGTGGCAACGTGCGGGAGAGGGGTTCGACATACCGCTGTCCAGTGATTCTGAGCAGGCAGGGCGAAGCAGCACCCAGCATAGACGATCGCACCAGTAACTCTGGCTACCGGACAATAACGGATGCTAACAAAGGCTAACTAAGCTAACGAAGGCTACCTTGGTCGTAACAGAGAGTAACTTTCTCTACCGGTCTCCAACTAAGCCACAGGAGCGTCGGCAATCGGCGAAATATTTTCAACATGTTGAAAATTTTGGACGCGGTCCGGTTCATCAGTGAACACCGGCGAAGGCTACCGCAGGCTGCCGATCACCGACAAATGCAAATACGGTGGCCCAAATGCCTCGGTGTGACTGCACCTTTACCAACATCTAATGAGTTTATCCTCATTAGATGCCCTTTAGTTTGTCGAGTTATAAGATGATAATAGCATTTATTGCTTTTGAGTTATTGTGTGAACAATCAGGAGGGGATGCACTCATTCATTCATTCACTGCATTTTACAGAGTACATGCCTAGACTTTTCTGAAGCCGAGGGGATATAAAGATGTGCATTATAAAGAATGAAATTCATCATGATGCAGCATAGATAGCACTTTAAAGCTACAGTATGTAGGATTTAGGGGTATTTATTAGCAGAAATGGAATATAGCATTCATAACCATGTGTTCATACGTATATAATTACCTGCAACAACGAATCAATACGTTTTCATAAGCTTATAATGAGCCGGTCACATCTACATAGGAGCGGGCCCCCTTATGAAGGCCGCCATGTTGCACCACCATGTTGATACAGTAGTCCAAAAGAGACATACTTACATACTCCATCTTTCACATATTGCAGCCTGGCCAGAGGACTGAAGAAAAAAGAAGAGTAATCAGTGGTTGCTCCCCTATACACTGTCTACTGGTTGCTAGTGCAGGCTAACAAGTTTGAGAAGCCTCATTTTTGTGAAGCGAGCATGAATCCCTCTCGCCAAAGAAGCGAAAACGTGAAGGGAAACAAAATCACGACCGGCGATGACATAACGCAATCTGCAACCTCACCACTAGATGACACTAAATCCTACACACTGTAGCTTTAAGAAACTAAATTGGCACAGAAACGAAGACAAAGAAGAAGACACCAAATCAGTATTTGTTTAGTTAGCCTGCAGGAATTAAAATACCCAAAGACGCTTTGGTGCAAGAAAACAAGCCCTGTGTGTCCAGCCAACCATCAGATGTTCAGCACTCAGATTGCTCTGTGGTTTGTTGCTTGGCAGCTGAGTTGCACTGGTTTTTCTCTCTAAGTGAACCTTGAGACTGCATTCAGCTCAACTAATTTTATTTTTATTTTTGATGCACTCTTTCTAAGAAATTGCATGACTTACATTTGTGTTTGGTAGAAAAGTGGTTTTGTTGTTTTTAAAGTGAATTTCTCCTTCCTCTGGGATGTAGCATGTTCTTACGAGACTGTGTCAAATATATCTGTTTTTTTTTTCTTCTTTGTTGTTGTTGTTGTTGTTGGAAAGAAGCAATTATATCGCTGTGACAGCAAAATGTAAACCTGACACAAAAAGAATTTATCCAATGCACAATTTAAATTGTGTCATTTGAGTCAATAACCGTGTGTCAGGATGGTATAAGACAAAAATGCATGTACTGCAGCTATTTATTAAAGTTTGACTTTTTAGGTCTGTGTTGGTTGTATTTTTCAAATGTTGCTGATAAACGAACTGGGTTTATTTAGGGCATGGATTCTGAATGCATTCACTTTATTGAGCGGTGACAGTTTCCTAAAGTGTGAAAAATGTTTACCTGCCAAGAATATGATGTTTTTTGTTGCAGCATTGCTTAATCGCTGATGAAGTGATTTCTAATTTTTTTTTTTTTTTTTTTAACCAAACTTGGTTAGAAGGTTGGTGTGGAATTTAACCTGGTGAATTTTAGAAGATACTCACAAATGGGGGTGAAGCATCAAAAATTTCAAGACATTTATATAAATTTTGCAAGAAGGAAATTTTGGGTCTTGGAGGAGGTTTGCACTCTAATGACAGCCGTTCTATTTTTGTAATGTGTGATTTTTATTTATTTATTTATTTATTTTTATTGTCTTGTGCAGCCATTCCAAAACTTGAGAACGCCAAGACCCATTTTGAAATCTGAAAACTGTCTGGGACTCACCCAAATCTTTAATCACAATTTTGATCGACACATGAGATGAAGATGAAGTATTTCCATGTATGTATTAAGTTAAACTAGGTCATATAAATGAAGAATAATACATCATTTAAATACCATGGCTTTGTCTTATTACTTCTGATTACGTTTGAAAATTTCTCAAATATTTTTTAGGAAATTTTAAACTTTATTAAAAACTGAACCTTATTTCAATAAGGTTATTTCAATTTATGTATTTTAAATGCCCTCTCATGGCCCACCAGGGGGCCGCAACTCACACTTTGGGAACCACTGGTTGGGCTCACAGGCTTATTTTGGCAACGTTAATTTAAAGCATTAACTGGGACAAACTGTGATGTAATCTTAAGTGAAAATGTGTTAGCTGAAAAAATATTCACAAGCTAGATATACTGCATTTATACTGCAACACTGAATTTAAAAAAATTACCATTCAAATGAAATGTATTATTTTGTGTCCTCGTGCACTTTTGAGGTAGTCACAGGAAACGGGTAGAAAGACATCTGTAATTACATGAACAAGCACTGCGATACACGTAAGTGTAAAAATAAGACACTCACTACTTCACAGTTCCTGTTTTGAAATAAAAATAAAGAAATTTTCTTTGTCCGCATTGTTCCAGTTACTTGCCACTCAGCAACCGGAACAGTCTGGCGTCACACTGAGGAAGTCAACCATCAACCGCATCCTAGCTCTGCGAGTGCTCATTGTTGATTTTTGCAAAGCGTTTGATTCAGTTGATTGTACTGCTCTCTGGGACATCCTGAGAATTTATTGGATCCCTAAGAAGTTGGTGGACATCACAGCCAGCCACAGATACTGTGAGTGCAGTACAGAGAGGGGGCATAATCTCAGATTTTTTTCCCAGTGACTTCTGTTGTTTGTCAGGGATGTTTTCTGGCTCCTACACTGTTCAACGCTTGCATGGACTGGGTGTTGCATAGGGAGGTGGAAACTAGCGGCTTCTGTGCCTTTGTCGGGGAGGAAAGGTTTACTGACCTTGACTTTGCGGACAGTGCCGTGATCTTTGTGGAATCAATGGATACCCTGATTGCTGCACTTGAGACGCTGAATGAGGAGTCGGAGTGTCCGGGTTTACGATTGCCCTGGATCACGACAAAGATCCAGGCTTTCAATGATTTCCTGGACTCGGCCATCAGCGTGTCTGCATGCAATGACGGTGTCAAACTTGTAGAGACATTGACTTATCTCCGCAGTGACCTTTATGTCTGTGGGACCTCTGCCGTTGCGATTGAGAGATGCCTGGGAAGAGCTTATGGAGTCATGATGTCCCTGGACAGAGGTGTTTGGCGATGCTGATACCTTTGCAGGAGAACGAAGGTCCAAGTCTTAAGCATCCTGGTGCTTCCAGTCTTGCTGTATAGTTGTGAGACTTGGAGGCTAACCGGTGACCTAAGGTGACAACTGGATGTCTTTGGTACTAGGTCTCTTCGGAGGATTGTTGGGTACCGCTGGAATGACTTTCTGTCAAATGGGAGACTCTTGGGAGGCTAAAATGAGGATTGTCACTTGCATTTTGATGTGATGTGTTTCTCTGGGCATGATCCAGCACGCAGGTGCCACAGTGTTGAGGAACCCAGTGGCTGGAGAAGGCCAAGGGGACGGCCATGTTTCACCTGGCAGCAGCAGATAGATGATTACTTTGGAGAGGTGGAGATAGGCCGGTTGTCTGCCTGAGTAGTTCCCATCCAGGACCCAAGACAGTTCCGTAGTGCGGTGGATGCAGCAATGCACTGTACCAGTGCATGCTCCCGGATCTGACCTTACATGATTGTAACGGACAAGATTTTGCTGCTCTTTAAAAGATGGAATGAAAAATATAAGATATTCTGTACAGGCGTGTGTGCAGACATTTGAAAAAGAAACAAACATTTTAATGCAAACTTAAAAGCATTGAGTTGTAGGCATTCTTGTAGTCAATCCAGGCAGTGCTCAGGTTGGTCCGTCTGGTCTTAGAGTCCTCGGTGATTGCTCTGTCAACCAGTAGTTGGTGCGTCAATCCTCTGGTATTGCTGATGCCCTTCTGAGCTTCACTTCTTATTGGCTCGTGCCTGTTCATCTTGGTTGCTATGATGCCTTCACAGGAGCTTCCATGTTGTCGAAAGCCACATGATCGGTCTTTAGTCCAAAGGTGTTGCACCCTTGTGGAGATCCTTCACGGTCAGTACTATCCTACCCTGTGTTAGCCAGCCAGGGTGGTATCCTGATGCGAGCAGCTGGTTCCTTTGTGCTGCCAGGCGTGCATACAGCGCTGTTAGCTTCTTCAGTCAGTAGGTGTGGATCATGTCAGATCCCAGAGCTGTTCATCTCTTCATGTTTGAGACATATTTATGGATGTCCACTTTTGTGACAATGATTGATTCTTACTCTGGGAGGTTGCTGTGATCTGCTTTCAGATCCATCAGCCGCTGGGCATCAGTGTTATGGGATGTCGCCTTTCCAGTATCGCTCGGTCTCAGTTCTGAGTGGGTATGCTCTTGTGCCATTGTTTCCTTGCAGCTGTGATTCCACTCTGGATGCTTCCCTGAAGAACAGGCCATTTATTTTCTTGGCCTCTGCTTCTCTGTTGTATCACTTCAGTGTTGTTGCCAGAGATGAGAGTGTTTGTTTGGCATTTTCAGAGCCTCATTTATGAACAATTTGCTTGTGCATCACTCCCTTTTGCACCTCTGTCAGCCAGAATTTTTCTGGGCATCCTTTATTTTAGCCTCCAGCCATCTCCTCCATGGTGGGTATTGTCTGGGGTTTATACTCTTGATCTTGTGCCCAAGCATCTCCAGGATTACTGTTGCAGTAGCGTATGTGATGTCACTGGCTTTGGAGATGCCTGTAGTGGGGGTAGTGAGCAGAGCAGCGTTATACTCAGCGAGCAACTCTTCTGATGGGTTTTGTCAGTGAGCCTTGGTAGTCGGGTCCGGGGGTCCTGCCATTATTCTCATCTGCAGCTCAGTGAGTTCAGGTATATATATTCCTGCCTGTAATCAGATTCTTACAAATGTGCTTTTACAGTCAGGACACAAATTCAACTAGATGTATCACTTACGCAATAAAAAATTTTAAGTGACGTTTTTACATTTAATACTTTTTAAGCAAATTGAGATTACGGAAGTAGGATTTTGACAATGTCTTTAGAGTGCAATGCAACACATATGATTATGATCATATATGATGATATAGCTAAAAAGGAAATATTAGGGATAATACAAAATACTAATTTCTTACCCTGAGTTGCCCTATCTTACCGTTTAGCTCTTCTTTTATTTTACCTTCATTTCCACTAAAGGTGATGCAGTTCGTGAATGTACTTACGGTATGTATATGTACATGATATACTGTACATATGATAAGTACCTATTAATGCATGGACCGGTTTGCAGGACCAGGCAGCTGATATCAGACCAAGCATCATGCAATGAATCCATGCATTTATACGCTTATTCAACACTGGTTAAACTTCTCAAGAAACTTCGACTACTAATAACACATTTTTGCAAGTTCCCGCTGGTCAGCAGCATTTATATTGAGGACTTTTATTCTGAAATGTCAGAATGGAAGGACAGTCTATATTGTATTTGCAAAACCAGCTTTTCTGCTGGAGCAGAAGAGTTTAGCTTAGCTCTGTACACTGTGTGGGGCTGTCCGAAATGAATTACTTCGCCCCTTTCCTTTCTCACTTCCACCGCCTTTGCCCAAAGCCGTAGAACGTGCAAACTGAGTGTGAGCGTGTAGGGGGAGGGCGAAGTAACTCGTTTCAGACAGCCCCACACATTGTACAGAGCTAAGCTAAGCTAAACTCTGCTGCTCCACCAGAAAAGCGACCTGTGCCGCACTCCACTTGTGCTGAGCAGTAGAGTCTGCAGAGGGGGCGCAGGGAGGGGATGGCCGATCTTTTTGATGTTGTAAAAAGTCGCTAAATAAGCTTTTTTGTCGCTAGAGATGACCAAAATTCGCTAAATCTAGTGACAAAGTCGCTAAATTGGCAACACTGACTTCTTGGCAAATGTTTATTGCGAATGCGCTGCAATCGTGTCAAATGGCAATCATTATTGCTGCCAATATTGGACGGGGTGAGCCGTCTGATATTCGTGCCAGGAACCAACGACTACATGCAGGCCTCGTCCAGTCATGATACTGCGGAATATCAGGCCAGTGTTGAATAAACACTGATATCACACATGTATGCCAGGTCAGGTTAGGTCCAGGAACATCCGCTGGTACTGTTCATTGCTGCAGCCACCACAATACGGAACCATCCTGGATCCTGGATGGCAACCACTCAGGCAGACAACTCATCCATCCCAACTTCTTGAAAGTAACCATCTATCTGCTGCAGCCAGGTGAAACATGGCCTTCTCCAGTCACTGGGGTCCTCAACACTGAGGCACCTGCATGTTGGATCATGCTCAGAGAAGCGTGCCACATGGCCAAAACGCCATACCTGACGTTCCCTCACAATGCAAGTGATGCTCCTCATCTTTGTCTCCCAAAGAAACTCCCATTTGACACAAAGTCATTCCAGCGGTACCCAGAAAACGTCCAAAGAGACCTAGCACCAAAGACATCCAGTCGTCACCTTAGGTCACTAGTTGTCATCTAAGTCTGACAACCATGCAGTAAGACAGGAAGCACCACAGCTTTTTTTGTTCTCTGCGTGTCTAATTACAAATTTAAGTGTTTAATTTTCTGCATCCCCCCCAATTTGGAGGTGGAATCTGTTATGCAGCTCACAGAAGCAAAGCCAAAGGAGGGTAATGAGATCTGGAGTGAAGCCACCACCTGCAGGTGTTCAGGAAGCACAGTTAGGTATTAGGAGATGGAGGTTCATCATCACACATACAGAGCTGTGAATAAGTTCTCACCCCAAATCAGAACAATCATCACAAGTTGGAGCATCAAGACACGGGTGATAGATTAACTAAATACAGCTGATCGTCATTACTGTGACTACTAAAGCCAAAAGTGAAGATTTAAAGGTCAGGTCAGGGGGGTGCGTATCCACATTCCGTGGTACCTATGTATACAAGAGTTGTTCAAAATAAAAGTAGGCACGATGCAGTTGTCACACGTGCATTTTCTGAGTTGCTTAAATTAGGATAAGTTCCCACGATCACGTTAATACCTCAATTTGGGGTTCAAAATAATGGTTTGAAGAATATCTACAATTCATTCAAATTATTATGGTGCAGCAAATAAATGCAAGATAAGTTGATCAATTGAAGATCACTTGAGTGCCGTCAGAAATGTTTTTATTTTGGGGGTCAGAAGATTTTCTTTGGATTTCAGATCATATGGAAAATTATTCCAAAAAGTGTCATTTTATCGGCCCTGGGGAATATAGGTACTGGGGAGCATAGAGCTGACCCTGGACCCGTGGAGACACAAGGACGGCATGGAATCCCCACCCACAACAGAAGTGTGTTAAACTGAGAGCACCACCGTGCTGCAATAATCAGGATTAGTCTGATTTAAAACCATACCGTTTAGGCAGGTTATGCATAGCAAACCAGCTGACTGTCTGCCAGGATTTTCAAGTTCTGTCCTTCTACCTCTTTGCTAGGTGTCCTTTTGCCAACACCATGACTACCACAAGGAAGAATGGAACAGCTCTACATCAAAACAATGCACCAGTAACTTTGTCTGTCTGTCTCACTGACTGACGAGCACAGCTGCAGCTGCTCCGTCAGCAATCCAACACCCACTACACATCCAGCAGGTGGCAGACATGTCAACAGGATATTACATCAGCAAAGTAAAGCTGCTTTTGATGTGGTGCATCAAAGTTCACCAGATGTTTAAAGGCTTTGTCCTCATTATAGGCCTGATTTACTCAAGCTTTGCTTATGTTAAAAATGTGTGCAAACACCAGAGCTTCCACAAAAAATAAGAAATGTGCATGCTGATTTATGAACGGTGCGCACTAATGTGCAAAATAGTATGTATTGTCCATTTAACATATTTGCCTTCATAGATACGTGATGGGTAGTGTGTCCACCCGAGCGCACAATATTGTGGGTCCTGAAGGTTCAAATATGTGAGGTTTGCACGCGCATCATGATTTATCAAGGCTAAAATAATTTCAGGGGCTGAGACTGCATCTGTAAGCAGGCCTGAGACCTTGGTGTCAATCAATGCACGTACGCATAAACCTGATTCAAAGTCATTCCACATGAGCTGGTTGGGTGCATTTATTTATTTAAACTCAATAATCTTCTTTAACACAGAAAACACCACATTAATTTACAGACGCCTATTTTTAATGAAACAAAACATCCACTGCCTAAATAAAATTAAATGTGACATTTATCATGTCTTTCTACATAATAGAAACACAAGTAGAATGTCCTGTAGCAGCAGAAGACAGAGGGTGGTGAGGAGGAAGAGGAGTCATCACAGAAGACCAGACCCCTCTAGGGAAGTATGACCAGCAGATGGTTGGGGTGGCTGACATCAAGATGTCCTACTTATGGCTAGACAAGGCTGGGCTGAAGGACAGCAGAGGGAGTCGGATCATGGCAGAACAAGAACAGGCTCTGAATACCAGGTCTGTAGAGGCAGGGGTCTATAATAGCAGAAAGGACCTGAAGTGCAGGATGTCCAAAGATGTCCTGAAATAATCCAGTACATAGTGGCAAGGTGCAAGCTGGGACAGCGTACACTGAGAGGCACAGCCAAGCAGCTGGGATAGTGTACAGGAACATCAGTGCCAAATACGGACTGGAAGTACCAAAGTCCAAGTGCAG
>OMMV01181961.1:0-18908 GCA_900302635.1 Chatrabus melanurus
GGCTGAGCAGGGAGAGATGAAAAAAATGTGCAGGTTAGAGTATCCCTGAGGACCAAGGTTGGGAAGCACTGACCTAAGTAAAGTCATTCCAGCAATACCTAAGTATCCCCAGAAGAGACCTAATACCAAAGACACCCAGTTGTCACCTTTGGTCACTGGTTAGTGCCCATGTCTGCCGACCATACAGTAAGAAAGGAAGCACCAGGACCCTAAAGACTTGGTCCTTCATTCTCCTGCAAAGGTACTGGCATTGCCAAACACTTCTATCCAGTCATTCCTCATGACTCCATAAGGTCTTCCCAGGTGTCTTTTGATCACAAAGGTCGAGGACCCAGAGACATGAACGTCACTGCCAACATAAGTGATTGTTTCAACAAGTTCGACAGGTTAACCACATAAACATACACTTCTCATGATGATGAGTCCAGGAAGTCATTAAAAGCATAGATCTTAGCCTTGCCCTAGACCAGTGGTCTAGGGCAAGGTCTCATTCTGAATGAGCTAATCAGCTTGTGGCAGAGCAGGGAGAGATGGAAAATGTGCAGGATAGCGGCCTTCGAGGACCAGGATTGGCCACCACTGCCCTAGACAATCGCAAACCCAGACACTCTGACTCCTCACTCACCTTCTCAAGTGAAGCAATCAGGGCATCCATTTATTCCACAAAGATCACAACATCATCCACGAAGTCAAGGTCAGTAAAGCTTTTCTTGATGACAAAGGCACCAAAACCACCAGTCTTCACAACCCTACCCAACACCCAGTCTATGACTTAGTAAATGCATAAATAATTAGTCTACCACTGCATGTTGTCTATTAATGAATGTGTTGAGTTATGTGTGTGAGAGGATAACAGGGTGAATAAGTGTTATCACACTTTTTCATCTCCAGAAATCCTTTACACAGGCAGGCTGCGACTGCTCCATTGACCTTTAATCTTCATTGCCAGCCGTAACCAGTGCAAACAGACATGTGATGAACGTGCCCTTGACCCGTCCAGATGTACGCATTATAAATATTGTGCTTTATTGTGAAAACAGGTTGGGGTGGTGGTGGAGGGCCGAGAACATTTTCTGGCCAAATAATCTCATTATCGTTCTCAGTTCATTATTCCCTCCGCTGCCTCCATTCACCGACCCAAAGCCTGTTCTCTCCCTCTTCATGCTCACTCCCTGTTTCGCTTCCTCACTCTTTTTTTCCTTTTGGAAGGTGATGTTGACACCATAATTATGTTTTGACACATGGCGTTAGCCCCTAGAGCGCTCAGGTTTTAACTCAAAGTGGGAGTTGTCAGCCCTTACTGCTCTTAATTGGAGGGGAGGACCAGGAGGCCCGCCCACAGACCGGGGTGGCAATTTTAATGAGGTTATGTTTGTACAGGAAGTCAGAGTTGTGACAGGAGGAAGCTGTCATTGGCCCGTTAAAGAGAGCGGCTGACAAAGCCGACTGTGTGCGTCAGTGAGAGGGGGGAACCTCTCCGCTCCTGTCTCCACAGGTGGAAACAGGCAATTAAAACATAAATGAGTAACTAAAAACACCCTGGGCAGCCACATTAATGTGAGTACATCACCAATAAACACCAATCAGAAGAGGCAAAGCAGCTGATAGAAATAATAAGCGCTAAATGAAAAACGTATTAACCCCATGGCCTCATTTCAACAGGACTCAGTTACAAAGGGGCAATAATTAGCCAAACGACATCGCAATTAACACAAGTCAGCAAAAACGTGCATGCATAAGTGCATGTTTGTAATTCTGTATGTTAACGTGCGTCCGCAGGCATCTTGATAAACAACATCAAATGCATTTCCCGATTTGTACTAATGCCTTTCAGCTTTTGCTTCAAGTGTCAAAAGCATAGCTGCAGACGTCTGGAGCCCAAACACTGACCTCAGTGTTTTCCAGGTGCACCGTGATGAGAAAGTTTGGGAACGGCACCAAAACTTTTGGTTTCTGTTGGTAATCTGCCATAGCAAACAGGCAGTGCCCAACCTTTGATCTGCACCACCCAAAAAGTGAGAGTCCCACGAGTTTTCACTTCTGTGAAAATTTGGCCCAATATTGGCAGACGTGTATTTGCAAAGGAGTAATGTTTACCGGTATTTTCCTAAGTAGTTTTTGAATAGGTTTTAGTTTCACTGATACTTTGAGGTACACACGCTGCCGTGCCCAAACAAAATCATCAGAGCGTTCTCAGGCATTTCCTCTCGCCATCTCCCTCCCAGACCTCTGTGTCTCACACACACAAGGGTGTTTTAAAGACACATTTGCAGACCTGCAGTCTCACTAGAATGAACTTTTGTTTGCAAAATATGTTTACACTGAATGTGTAGTGTTTGTGCTTCATCATGCACATAATATACGGTACTGTTCAAAAGTTTTAAGCAATCAAGGAGTTTGCATACAAATGAAATCCGTCTTTCCCTTTCGAGTACACATTTGAATGTAATAACATAGAGTCATATATAATATGATAAAGTCTATGGAGGTGGGGCGCACTGGTGGACGAGGGGTTATGTACGGTAGCTGATGGGGTCAAGACATTAGCCAATGCAGAAAATATTTATGAATAAAAAAAAAACAGCTGCATCGATTCAGCCACAGACAGTTGCATCAAAAAATGTCTTGCAAATTGAAAAACAGTTGCAAACATAGAAAATACAAACATAACCTACAGCACATGCAACACATTTAATATTGTGCCTGCTGCAAATGCAGATAACACACGCAAACACAGAAATGCTTTGCAAAGTTTCACAACACAACAGAAGTGTTAACAACACAACGGACGTTTCTGCCCATAGGACATTAACTGACTTCTATTCTTCAGCGCATTGCAAATAAAATAATAAAATGTGAAAATATAGATAGCATACCAGGAAAATCATGCATATAGTAAATAAATAAATAAATTTACTCAGCTCTGCCATCCAGTTAAGGTGCAGTCACACTGACGTTTACCCCAGCGTGTGATGAACGCAGGGCAAAGTTGAGAAAATTGGCCAAATGGCAGCAAAACTCACGTTACCCGAGTTTGGCAGCAAACCTCAAATGCAGCATGGCGTTCCACAACATGGTGCTAGCGGAGGCGGGCATTAGCCAGCGCTCCATCAGAACAAGCGGGACGTTTGCCAACGTGGCAATTTGAGGGAGACTGGTTCGACACACCACTGTCCAGTGATTCTGAGCAGGCAGGGCGAAGCAGCACCCAAACGTTAGCCAGCGTCAATGATCGCACTAGTAACTTCGGCTAGCGGATGCTAACAGATGCTAACAGAGGCTAACTTTGTCGTGGTGGAGATTAACTTCCTCTAACGGTCTCTAACGTAGCCAGAGGTACGTCGCCAAACAGCGAGGAATTTTAAACATGTTGAAAATTTTTGGACGCGAACGACATTCATCGGCGGAGGATGGCAGAGGACAGCGGAGCCCAGCGGTGGCTAGTGGACACCGACGTTTGCAAATATGTTCGTCTACTTTGGCCCAAACGTCTAGGTATGACTGCACCTTTTGCGATAAAGAGCTATACCATGGAGGTGGGGTGCAGTGGTGGATGAGGAGTTAAGGCCATAGCCATACAGCAAAATGCAATATGCAGCTCCCCACATTTAATTCCCAGGCAGTGCAATCTTTTATGAATGTCTCATCCAGTCTCTTTACTGTTTCTAACGCTTAAAGATTAAAGAAGCACCCTCAAAAATTTTTCAAAGACCATGGACACTTTTCTATATTTTTTCATGGTTTTACATCACTGTGGAATAGCTTTAGACACCAAAATTTGATCACATATTTTGTATGATATGGTTTTATATTTTTTTAATGCTTAAGCATTTGTTTTTTGTCTTATTTTTATTCTCCATTTGGCTTTGAATTGTTTTAGTCACCAATTTTAATATTTTTTGTGTATCATATGTCTCCTGCTGGTTCAGCTCCTTTACAATGCTGCCTTCCTTCTCATCTGGTCACTGCCAGTACCTTACGGAGGGATTCATTGAGCTGGAAGAGTCACGTAGCTACAGGACCTAAATAAAAATGAGGAGTTCATTGAATCACTTGTGATGATTAGCCTGGCCTCCTTGGCTGCAGGACAATAGCTGGAACACATGGTACTGTGGTAAGGAGTGGCTCCTTGTGGACTGGAGATTGCTGGCTGTGATTGGTCGCAAGGCCAAAGGTGCTGACGGAGAGCTCCACAGCCGACCAGGCTCGCCAGTGGACTGCTTGGTGCTGTCGAGCCATGAAGAGCCAGTTGTACAATTGTTCTAGCATCTTAGATGAACAGGATTTCCCTCTGCAGGTGGTGTCCCCACAGCAATGTGTCTCACCACACTGGACACAGCCATCTCGCCCAGTGACTAATGGGGCATTTAATCTGTGAGGCACTGGCAGTAGCCGCAAAAGCAGACTGTGGAGCACAACAAGGCAGGAGGGTGTGAGCAGCTCACCGCATTACCTCGGAGCCCATGTCCCTTTAAGGAGGTCCACCTGCGGCTCTAATCGATGGTGACTCCAATGTGAAACATATTCACTCTTAGCAGCTTTATGTGAGGAGCTGTCCAGAAGCACACAGATCTGTGTGTGGTGAAAGAGTTGAACATGTTGATAGATTTACTTCTCTCGGCAGTGATGTTCATGTCTCTGGGTCCCCGGCCTTTGAGGTTGAGACATGCCTAGGATGAGCTTATAGAGTCATGGCGGCATTGGACAGAGGTGTTTTGTGATGCCGATACCCTTGCAGGAGAATGCAATTCAAGTCTTTATGGTCCTGGTGCTTTCTGTTTTACTGTATGGGTGTGCGACTTGGATGTTAACTAGTGAACGTCTGGATGTCTTTCGTATGAGGTCTCTTTTGAAAATCCTTGGAATTCCCTCTGGAATGACTCTCTGTCAAATGAACGGTTACTTAGGCAAACTCAGGTGAGGTCTATCACTTGCATGGTGACAGAAAGTCAATTACAACATTTTGGCCATGCCGCATGCTTTCCTAGGCATGATCCACCACATAGGTGCCTCAGTGTTGAGGACCGCAGCAACTGGAAAAGGCCATGGGAAACACCCATGTTTCAATTGGCTGCAGCAGATAGATTGCCACTTTTGAGAAGCGTGGATGGACCGATTGTCTGCCTGGGTGGTTTCTGTCCAGGACCCTGGACAGTTTTGAGGTGTGGTTGATGTGGCAATGCACAGCATCAGAGTATGCTCCAATGCTCACTGACATCAACAGGCAGATGCTGCAGTTTGTGAACTGTAATGTGGAGGTGGTGAGTCTGGGCATTTATATTGGAATTAGTAACACTATTCATCGTGATTCTGAGCTGCCGAAACAGGATTTTATTGTGCTTTGAAACAGACTTATGGACACTGGGAGGCATGCTTTTATCCCCTTTTATTCCCTTGTTCAGGTGCCACCTCCTCAGTTTTCACACCTGGACAAAAACTGTAAACACGCAGTATTGAGTTGTTTGCATTAGCAGCCAGTCTGCTTTGTGTACACCTGATCCCGTCAGATCTCAGAAGTTAAGCAGAGTAGGTCCTGATTAGTACTTGGCTGACAGACGACTTAGCAAGACCACAGGCTGTGTGTGTTTCTCTGGGTAGAACTAGAGTTGCGTCAGGAAGGGCATCCGGTGTAAAACTTGTGCCATATCCTGATGCAGATCTGTACTGTATCCGCTGTGGCGACCCTGACCAAATGGGGGCAGCTGAAAGATACAGCATTGAGCTGTTTGTATGAACATTTTAGTCTTTTCTGGGAGTTTCAGGTGGTTTTATTTATTTTTAAGCAGGAATGACATCCACCCCAGCATACTTGATTCGTAAGAATTAACCACAAACATTTTCCACTCAGTCCCCACTACTCCTTCATTATGACTACATGACGAGCCCCATGATCATGGCTGCATGACTGAGTAGAGATGTGGACAATGTGGTTAGGTTTCAGACTTCTGAATGTCTGCTCATTTCCAGGAATCTTAAACTGAAATCAACGCTAATAATACTGTGTCTGTTTTGGGGGCATAGGCCTCCATAATCCATTATATGCAGACCATGATAATCTGATTTATGTCAGTTTCATTGTTCCAACTGATAGTACCAATGTTTGGCCTCATTTTAAGGATTTTAATTCAAGAAAATAAAACATATTTGTACTCATCTCCTATGTGCCTTCTGACAAACTGTAGCTGAAATTTCATACCTGCTTTTTCGGAAAATTCTTCTTGATGCCACTCCACCATGAAGCTGTGTGTAGTTATGCAACAGACGGATGTTGCACTTTATGCAGTTTCTCCCATCACAGCAACAGAAGCCTATAACTCCTTCAAAGTTGTCATGAGTGTCTTGGTGGTTTCCCTCATTTGTGTCCTTCTTGCATAGTCACACAGATTTTGAGAACTGCCTGCTCCAGACACATTTACTATAGATCACCATACTGTTTGTATTTCTTAATGATTGATGTAAATGAAGTTTGAGACATTTTCAAGGACATGGACATGTTCAGGTTTTCATCCCCTGACTTGTCTAATAAAATAGGCTGTGAGTATGATGTTTTTTATTTAAAATAATCATTATGTTTAGTTTGTCCAATTATTTATGGGCTCTGAAAATAGAGTGACTGTGTATCAAAATGGCTGTAATTAAACAGTTCATTCAAAATGTGGCTAAGCCCCTTGAATTAAAGCTGACAGTCTACACTACAAGCATATCTTGATTGCTTCATTGCAACTCCATTGTAGTGGTGTACAGAGGAAAAATTAAAAAAATGTCAGTGTCCAAATACCAATGGACATGACTTTAATTAAATAATCAGCAACAAGGTTGAGATCAGAGTCCCAGAGAAACAGAGTATGTATGAGTCTGTATATACGCTGATGGAGGATCTCAATCATTCAGGTAGCAGATATCTAGACGTTTACTGTTCACCAACTGGACCTCTTACCGGTCTTAAAGGCATTTTGTCCATCATTCATGTAAATTCCTCAGTTCTAAAAAGTTACTAGATAGTCTGGAGGTGATGCTGAGCAGGGGTTGGTGTAGCCAAGATGTTGATTAGATTATGCAAAGGCAGCTTGAATAATATGGAGTAGGGGTATTTCTATTCAACAACACTAAAACAACACTAAAGAAGAACTCAAGTTGCTTTGGAATAAACTGCAAGATGTCTCCTACATGGATGACTGAGAACTTTCATTGGTACATTTTTACCTATAGTTTTCCGAGGAGAAAAGTGGTGTTTTTTTTTTTTAAACCAAAGGGACCCAAAAAATCTAATCTGAAATGTTCAAACATAATCCAACAATTAAAGAAAAATAAAGTTAACGACACAATTATGAAAACAAACAAATCTCAGTTTGAAAACCAACCAAACAATTGTAAAAAACAAACAAAACAAAAAACTCCTTTATTAGTCATGAAGCAGATGAGGGTCCATGACTTCACCTGGGCAGGACACCAGTCCAGTGCAGCTTACTCCCACAGCCAAGACCAGTACCTATTTACAGCTGGGTGGACTGGAACAACGCAGATGAAGCGTCACATCCAAGGTAGCATGACCAGGAATCAAACCCGGGTCTACATATTGATAGCCAACTGCTTATTCCACTGAACTACCTGCTCTGCATTTTTACATTATTGATAAAATGTGACAAAATGTAACCCAAGTTTCTTATGAATGGCAGGAGACAACCCAAAAAAAGTCAACACAAGAAAGATTTTACTGATTTGATATAATAATATCAGATGTGCAGCATTTTCATTCTTTCTAAATTTTTAAGACACATTAAATGAGCCTCAAATCTTTTAATAGTATTGTAAATAAAGATTCCCCATATTATTCCCCCACATGTGCCTAAAACCTTTTGCACTGTATTTTAATTTTAAAAATAGACCCACACATACACTCAACTAATGACTACTGGCTTGTTTTTCACGTCACAGTTTTTGTGTTGTTTCGTTTGGACCTTATAAGATGGACTTAATAGACTCTCTTTGTCTGCCATAACAATACGTAGCTACACACAATTAGAGAGGACTCCTTCCCACCGTACACGAGATAAGCATCACCTGCTGTCTGCGTAGATTGGAACAGGCCCTCCAAGGTTGTCTTGAGGTCATTTGTATGTTCACAAAGCTCTGGAGTGAATGGAGAGAGACAACGGAGGATCTGTAATGACCTTGTGCGATAGAAAAATGAGGTGTGCCTCATGCTTATAAGCAGAAAGGTATAAGATGCTGTTTGTTTTTTTTTAGGAGTGTTTGCTTAATTGATTTTGCTGCAGAACATTGTTCAGATTGCTAATAGGAGGGGCCAAAGGGGTGGCGTTTCATTTTCATCAAATCTAAATTTAATGTTATGGTGAATTCTTAGTACATCAAAGATTTTGTGGGTGTTTTCGTGTGATGTGATCCGAAAAACAAGAAGTGTGCCTTTCGGCAGCTACCTCAACTACTGAGCTGCTGCCCCCAGTGATGCAGTTTCCTTTTAGTTTGTGAACACAGTCCCACTGCAAAACCACTCTGTGAGAACTGGGAAACACAGAGGTGAAACTGCAACACGAGGGAAACGTGTGTGCTACTTGAGCTGGATTACTCATTTGTGCGTGATAACTTTGATTCAAGACTCTACTCATCGCACCTACATGGTATCAACTAAATCTAGATCTAGGATGAGTGTAAGGTCAACCCAGGTTCACTCTGCTCACAAGGCCGAAACAACGCTGCTTCTTATCATCAAACTAAAATGCAAGACTTAAAATGCACATCCGGTTCTGAGCATGTGAGTATTAGGTTTGCTAGGACTGCCCCCTTTGCCATCACCTCCCCCAGAACTAAACCATACCAGCTTTTTTTTTAGAGTCCTTCGACAACCCAAAAACACAACCGGATGTTCCCAAAAATAAAAACTGGCCTCAAGCCAGACAATCAAGGTGATAATGCGGTATGGTTTTTGTGCTAAAATAGATTTTTTTTTTTTTTTTTTGCTGTTTTGGCTTCATTAGGGGCTAGACGGTCACAAAATGATGGGATTCAAATTTTCAGACCCTTCCTTCCCTTCTTGGGGGGGTGTTCCATTTTGGCCCCCTCAGAACTAACTATGCACCTATTTCCACCATTTGTCAACCAATTTTCACAATGTTGGAGTCATTTTGTAGGATTATAGGCATACCAAGATGATTGATTATATAATTGGAGCAAATTTTTAGTCACCGCCATTTTGCCCCGTCAAAACTAACCATACCCTTTTTTCACCATATGTTAACCAAATGTTATAATGTAAGAGTCGTTTTGTAGGTTTTTAAGGATACTGAGTTGATTAATTATACTGTCAGAGCAAGTTTTCAGACCAAAAACCTACAAACAACTCTAACATGAAAATTGGTTAACAAATGGTAAAAATAGGGGCATAGTTAGTTTTGACGGGGCAAAACAGAAGTGACACCCCCCCCAAGAAAGGGGGAAAAGTCTAAACATTTGCTCCAAAAGTATAATAAATCATCTTGGTAAAACTTATATACTTTCAAAAATATTCCATAAAATATTTTATGGAATATTTTTGAAAATTAAGTTTATGTCATTTTAACGGATTTTGAATAAAAAATATTTTGGTGGCCATTTTGGACATCATCTTTAATATCTGGCTTGAGGTCAGTTTTTTTTTTTTTTTTTTTTTGAAACATCCTGAGGAACCTAAATAAGTTGGGTTGGTGTAATTCTTTAAGTGTCCTGTTAATTCCTGTTGTGAGACTTGGGCATTACCCAGTGAGCTAAGGTGACCACACTGTGTCTTTGATATTAGGTCTCCTTGGAGGGTCCTTGGGTACTGCTGGAATGATTTTGTGTCAAACGAGCGGTTGCTTAGAGAGACTCAGATGAGGAGTATCACTTGCATTGTGACGCAGCATCAGCTATGATGTTTAGGCTGTGTGGTCCAGGACGCAGGTGCCTAAGTGTTGAAGATCCCAAAATCTGCAGAAGGCCAAGGGGATGCCCATGTTTCACCTGGCTGTGGCAGATAGATGGCTACATCCCCAGAGGTGGGGTTGGACTGGTTGTCTGCTTGAGTGGTTGCCATCCAGGACCCAAGACGGTCCCATGGTATGGTGGATGTAACAACATGCCGCACTGGTGCACGGTCCCAGAACTGACCTGGTTGATTTCTGGGTGGGGGGGCTGCAAAGGGGTGGTCCCAGCTAACCTACTATGGGGTAAAATTCATATTTTCACTATTTCTAAATGTATTTTCATGTTGTACAACATGATTATGAGGCAGTCACAAAACTAATCTCAGTCACAGAGGAGTGAAATAAAGCATCATTAAGAAGTTTTTTTTTAAACAATGAGTTAAAGGGTGAATTCATTAGTGTGAAGGTTTCTTGTAAATTCTTCTGTCACAGTGTTGTAGAATCATGTAGAATTTGTGAGTCTCTACAGTGATCACCTCTGGTTAAACCAAGAATACGTAATGCTCCAAGGTCCACTTAGCCTGGCTTCTCCAACATTAATAATGCAGAACATTTTCCTAATGAAGGAACATATTTTTCCTTTTCCATTTTTCTTTCAACATGTTGGATAACTGTGTTAATCAGGCCTTTACTTTCAGATTCCCCCTCTAATGGCATATCCAATGGAGAGAAAAGGTCATGATGGTAACAGACTGATCTGTAGTCCTCGGGGAGAAGCGCTCTCTCTCTCTCTCTCTCTCTCAGTACGGCACCGACATCATCATCTGCCTCCCACTGTGCTCAGCCCAGCTTGCCAGGATTTCAATCACAGGGCCAAATGAAATTATTAAGAGGTGTTAAACTTATTAATCATTAAATTAGCTAAATGATCCTCCAAGTAGAGCCCAGATGAATGACATGTCATTGTCTCGTGCAATTTGCCTCTCCAGCAGGTGAAGGTCAGGAGAGGGCCCACAGTGTGCTCGCTGATGGCTTTTTTTTTTTTGGCTCTCAATTTTTCTATCTTCATGTCCAAAGCCACTTTAAGACACAGCAGAAGACAGAATATTTTTTTATGCTTCAAGCAGCGTTGGCCACCAGGCTTTGGAAATCACACTTCAAAATCACACATATGTTGAGAGAGACAGAGACAGACTGCTTTGGCTACATTCATACAAAATCCTCCCCACAGTAACCTAAAGAGTTGGACCTTCTTTCTCCTGCAAAGGTCATCGGCATGACGAAAACACCTCTCTCCAGGGACCTCATGAGCCATTCCCAGGTATCTTTCGACCCCAAAGACCGAGTACACCGAGACATGAATGCCACTGCCAAGGTAAGTGAATCTGTACAAGTTTGACAATTTCACCACATACATATATAATTCTCATGGCCTAGTTCAGGAAGTCATCGAAAGCCTGGATCTCAGTCTTCAATCACAATCACAAACCCAAACACTCTCACTCATCACTCAGGTTTTCAAGTACTGCAATCAGGGTATCCATTTATTCAGCAAAGATCACAGTATCATCTGTGAAATCAAGATCAGTAAACCTTACCTCGCTGCTGGTCTCCACGGTTAGTTAAAGTGAGCTTAAAACACATATCCTACAGTTTTGTGTCATCATTGTGGCTAAATGTGAAAAAACTCAGCCGCGATGGCTGAGGCTCTGATAAGTTCTGGGAAATGAACATATGTGACTTCCTGCAATCATTTAATTCTGAAAGCAGACATTAGTTTTATTTTCCTTTTCAGCTTAATTTGATTGATAGGAAAGCAGGTGAGAGAAATGTGAAACGCACCACCTACATGACTCCTAGATACTGTCAGCATTGACTAAGGTTCATATACATACGAGTACACTGCTTATCAGTTCATGGGAACTACAACCTGCTGAGTTGAGTTGGTCACCACTCAAGAAAAACATGTCATGTAGGTTGAAAAGGTTTTGTTTTAAGTATGTAAATGATGCAAACATTCTGCAAAATTTTGCTTGCCTTTCAAGTTTTACCATTATGACATATTTTGGTGTTTGAAAGTATTCCTTTATTTAAAAAAATAACCTCTATGGATTTGGTAATTGTTTGGTTGCATTTTATTCAAACAATTAGAGATGTAATGAGCCTTTTCTACTACTGAATAGTGTACTGACTGTTTTGGTTTTATGTTCAGCATAATATAGAGCCATTGAAAGTAGTGTTAGGCAACAACAATTACAGAAATTACAGAAAGATCGCAAAGCTTACTCTGGAATTACAGACACTCCAACAGATGGGCAGAGATGATGAACACAGGCCATGTTTGGAAGCATGGTGTTACATATTGTAACCCTGTGCCACCTTATGGAATTGTTTTGGGTTTTGACTTGCAACCACCCAAACACACCTGTGGTCAATCCTTATCCCACAAAATTAAGCATCTAGCTGACACAGCCTGGTGTTCCACGGGCATCTCCTTGGTCATGTCCAGTCACCACAGTCCTCATAAATCAAGTAATTTCTTACTGAGTCATGCTTGGGAAAATATACCACATGGCCATCATGTCACAGATAACACTCATGTTTTAAGGTAACATTCATTGAACACAAATTCATTCCAGTGGAACATAAGGATTCTCCTGAGAGACATAAAATGAAAGACCCCTTCATCTTCCCACAGCATCATACACTCTGATCCAGTAGCTTTATAACTCCATGGGTTCTTCCCAGACATCTGTAAGAGTCATAGGATGAGCTCCAGGAGAATTCAACACTCTCACAATATACAGTCAATTTCCTGAATGTTGATATTTTTGCAGGAGACTGAAGGTCTGGATCTTTAGGGTCCAGGTGCCTACAATCTTACTGTATGACTGTGAGCCTAGGTTGCTAACCACAAACCTAAGGTGAGGACTGGATGTCTTTGTTACTACATCTCTGAAGAATCGTTGAATACTGTTGAAATGACTTTGTGTCAAATGAAAGGTTACTTAGGGAGACTCAGATGAGTTGTACAACTGACATTGTGAGGGAACGTCACCTGTGACAATATGGCCATGTGGCACACTTGTCTGAGCATGATCCAGTGTGTAGGTGCCTCACTGTTGAGGATCCCAGCAATTGGAAAAGGCCAAGGGGACGCCCATGTACCACCTGGCTGCAGCAGATAGATGGCTACTTTCAGAAGGTGGCTAGGGACTGGTTTTCTGCCTGTGATGAGGCAACACACAGCACCAGCATATGCTCATAGAAGTGACTTAACCTTCATATTACATATGAAATCATGCCATCTCCATTCATTCGTTTGGTGCCATACATATTTTTATATGTGTGACATACACACCAGTGGTAGAGATTACTGTCCTGAGGGATGTTAATTTCATTTTAATTAATCTGTTCACCTGATGTTAATGAGACTTGTCTGAGAGTCATATGCATGTGTGAATATATGCATGCGAGTGAAGATATGTGCACTCTACGTGCATGTGTGTCCACAGTAAGTGTTCATTTGTGCATCCCCTGTGACTAATGAAGTTCATTCCTGGACTTCAAATTGCCTCCTTCATTTGGTCTTTTCAGAATTTGCATATATTACTTGTATTGTATCCAGAAAGACACAAGAAGCAAGTTTGTTCAATGACAAGGAGGATTTGTCTTTGTTGACATCAGAATGAGAGCTCTTCTTTGGCGGAAATACACTGCTTGAATACATTAAATGGGTATTTGGAAATCAATTTCATCTGCTATTAATACCAGTATGTTAATATGATTAGGCTGTGATCAATATGGGATTGATTCTGATGCAAACAAGGGATTAGAGCATTGTGTGTACTCTGGGCGGTTCCGCAGACATGATCTGGACATGTTCGACAGACTGATCACATGGCCTTCACAACCTTGACCAAGTTTACATCAATATATGATTGAACAGAGCACAGAGGTTATGGGAAAATATGGAGTGAGAAGTTACCAAAAGCAAATATTAGCTTTTTGCATCATCAATATGCATTTAGATGTTTGTTTGTTTTTTGCGTTTTTTTTTCAAATTGATAGTTCATAATTGTACAAACACTAAAGCAATGACTGCAAGCATGTAACAATTCTACATAATGCCAAACTCAGTGCCGTAAGTCACATGTGATTAGGCTTAATTGTAATACTTTGCAAAAATGTTAATTCTCAGCTCAAAACCAGTTTATGAAGAACTGGTTTGCTTCTAAATTTTATGAGATAAAAGTTGGGATGTTTATTTCAAAGGTCTCCAGAATACAATTGAACAGATCTCTGAGCTTTTGCACTTCAGGTACACAGAAAATTTTGTAGTGTTAAAATCTTAGAGTTAAATATTTTATTTTGGTTGAGTTTAACTCAAAAAGTATTATTTTAACACTATGTTAAACCTTACACAATGGTGGATATGTTTCTTAAACTTGATTACATCAGTGTTGATTCAACTCTCTAATTTCACTCTCAGAAGATGTCATTGTACTGCAGCCATGGCTTGGGTGAGAAAAGAGAAAAGGGAGTGCTTGTGAGAAGTGCACTTTGTTTTCAATGGTGGTGTGATGATAGTGCTGTCTTCTCATGACCAGAAGATTGTTAGTCCATGAGCCCACATCCAATTTTGACCTAATTGGTACCACCTAAGGTGACTCAACAACACTTACAATACAGCCTCGGTATACCATGGCCTGCACAAAAAAGTACGATAGCCAACCCATGGTGGTAGCTATAACCAGGTAGGGGGACAATGAAGGATAACACAGGGGTCAAATTGAAAAATGCTCCAATTGTGTTAAATAGTATACCACAATATTTGTTGGCATGCGGATTACAAAAAAACAGATAGTTTGGTATATCTATGACTGAATATTGTGGATTTATGGGGTAAAAACTGCAAAAATGGTGACATAGGCTGGTTTCAGATTGTACAGGGATTAAAAAAATATATATAAATAAAGTTGCTCCAATTTTGGCAATACATGAGACAAATTATTGGTTGAGCTAATAGGAATAAAAAACACAATAGTTTTGACTGTTTTGAATGCTTGGTCTCCAAATTAATGGGCAAACAAGTTCAACATCCATTTGATTCTATGACATATGACATGTTATGACGTGACAAATAATGAATGTTTTTGAGTGTAATGGTAAGAATATTTTCATGAGGTGAAAGATGGAACATTCCATCTTTCACCAAAAGAAAAGTACAATGAGATTTTAGAGCAACATATGCTGTCTTCAAGATGACATCTTTTCCAGGGACACCCAAGCATTTTTTAACAAGACGATGCAAAACCACAATCTGCACACATTACAAAGGAATGGCTGTGGAAGAAGAGGGTACAGGTACTGGACTGGCCTGCCTGCAGTCCTGATCTGTCCCCAGTAGGCAATGCTTGGAACTTTGAAACGAAAAATGCAACAACGACGACCCCGTACTCTTGCACACCTTAAGATGTCTTTGCAGGAAGAATAGGACAAAATAACACCTGAAACATTTCATTGCTTGGTATCCTTAATGCCAAAATGTCTTAAGTGTTGTGAGAAGGAATGACAACATTACAAACTGGAAAATGCTTTAGCGTCCCAACTTTTTTTTAGAATGTGTTGCAGGCCTTTAGTGCAGGAATGGATGTATATTAAATTAAATGAAGTTGACCACACAAAACATGAAATGTCTTGGGTTTGTACTGTCTGCAATGAAACAGAAGTCAAAATAATGTAAGTCTTACTGTTTGTTTGTTTGAATTTTCCAAATCGTCCCAACTTTTTCTGATTTGGGGTTGTATTTATGCTATGCTAATGGTGCGTTCCATTTGTACTCAGAGGTCTAATTTCCCAGTTATGCCCCCAGGAAGGCCCCTGAAGTCAGAATTCCAACTCGTCAGCTTGTCCGAATCACAGATACCCCGAGTTCACAATCCAACATGGCTGCTCCGAGGAGCAACAGTAGTGAAAGCTGTAATAGTTACTTTTTGTTGAGCACTTGTGTCCAATTTAATAAATTGTGCACACAGTACTGTCCTACTGCCGTCTGTGGACATGTTGCTGTGGCCTTTTCATGCATGAAATACCACGCAATGTGTTCTTTTTCAACTGGTGCTGCTAATATTGGCTAAGCCGGTAGATGTTGCCAACAACAATGACTGTCAACACCGTGCTGTAAACCAAGAAGTAATTTAAAACACTAATGTAACATCTGTGCCATCTGTCCTCTTCTGTAAGGTCTCTTTGGTGGACCGCATATTATTTGTCACATTATATACTCCAAAATCTTGGTGATGTCCAGCTTATTTTCTGACTTTCGGTGCTGTGTGGGAAATGGAATGCATTTACCTCGGGTGTGGCGTCATTCCCAGTCGCAATTTAAGACTTCCGAGGTAAATGGAACACAGCATAACAACAGTTGGCTGCATCTTCTGAGCTTCTTCTATGCTGCGCTTTTTGCTACTGTATGTGTTGCTGCCCCCAGTGGTGAACAAAAGGCGAGCAGAGGCAGCACCAATGTGCTGCAGGCCAGCAGCAAAAACCTGAAGGTCTCTGGTTTTTCATGAAATATGTTTTTGAAGGTAAGCAATGTCATTTTGGCTTATTCTAATTTATCATGGGAAATGAAAGTCTACATTAAACGAAGAACTGTCTCGGATTGCATCATATTGCATCAAATCGAATCGTTCCATAATAAAAGGTATTGTTACTGAATTATATCAAAGCCCATGTATCTACATACGTATTGTACCATTTTACAAGAGAGAGATGCACACCCCAAGTAAAACTTTTCCATATCAGCGACACTACATACAGAATAAGGTATACAATATGTGTCATCACTTCAGGTGTCTGTACAGTATTCCGTACCATTTCCTGGCTCTCCCGTGTATCTAACTGGCAATGTTACGACAGCCTGATAAAACAGTATCATTGTATACTTGCACACGTTATGCTAATTTATGCCTCTTTCTCCAAACTCTGCTGACACTGTCACGATTCAGTATCATATGAATAATAAATACCTATTGACAGGATAGACATTTATTTTCAAATTAAATGAACAAAAGGATTATAATTTTCACTGCCAGAGCAGTAGTTTTATGCATTGTGTCTGTTTCTGGTATTGGTAACGGAAAGGGTTGTCAGTGTGAAAGATGACAACAAACGTGCGAACACATTGCCAGACATTGCACAATAAGCCTACACAAAAACCTCGCTCCCTCTGCTGAAATTGTCTGTTTTTTCTCTGTTGGGCTTTTGTTTAGTCCAACCTCATTTGTGATGGTATTTATCTCGGTAAAGGATACAAAAACCTCGCTGTTGTTTGAAAGAGGAGTCATTTACAATCATTTACATTAACAAAAACTGTGTTTTACCATTACAATAACCGCAGACAATAGCATATATCTGCCTCGTTCATTTTGTGCAATAAATGAGCGGAGGTACAAATGCCATCATTGTTCTGTTTAAAGTGTGCCACAGGCAGAATCATCTCGCCCTGCACTTCATGTATTAGATAATAAGAAGATGCTGATAAGTTGCTCAGTACAACCTGCACCCCATTGGCTAATCCACATCATTGAGTATTGTGAGGATCACAATGATTGTTTATTACTGCTCATTCAGGGCTCAGCAGTGATTTAAACATTTACAATGTAGGAACAAACACACCGTCTCAGATCATTCATCCACTGAAGAGGATGCCAGTTGTGCATAGTGGCTGCCGTATTGGCTCTGCCTGATGGGTGCACATCATTGTTGTGTTTTGTCTCACTCGCTGCTGTCAATGGAGATTCCTACCATGGCAAAGCTGGGTGATGGGCTATATTTTTTTCTTTCTTTTTTATGGTGAAACAATACACAATTGAATCCTCATATTCAATCACTGAGGGTATGAAATAAGATTCATAATGTATCATTAAACAATTAAATACATCTATAGTACTGTGCTAAGGGTGAAGGCAATTTTTTTTACAAATAATAAAAAAGCTGCTTAATACATACAATTTACAATACATATTAATAATTAATAAGCACACTATTTCTTTAACATGATAAAACTACAAAATTTGTTTTAAGTGATCACCCTAAATTATAATTATTATTATTGGCTCTGGTGCAACGACCTCAACCCCAGGGCATGTGGCAATGCTTGGGGTCGCTTTAATTTTGGCGGTCATTCATGTAGCTTAACTTCATGTTTCTGGCCTTCCAGCTTCACGTGTCTCTACACGTCCACATTTGATTGTTTGGTTGCCTATTTAACTGCTGTTAGAGCATTCCTTCATCGCCAGATTGTATAGGTTCATCATGCTCTCTGGCATTATAATTCCCAATGCCTTTCACCCTAAGATGAGAGGAAATTGGTTCGGATGTTCTGGAACAACCCAGTAACCACCAAGGTTCAGCCAACCATGAACTGGAAACTGCTGGAACACCGGAGTCACTGTCCACAGTGAAGCAAGTTTTACATCACCATGGACTGAGAGGGTGCAGATCAAGAAGGAAGCCCCTGCTCCAAAATCGACACCTTCAAGCTGGACTGAAATTTGCAGCTGTGCACAAATGCCTTCAAGAGAAAAGTTTTATGGTCAGATGAGACAAAGATTGAGCTATTTGGCCACAATGACAAGAGGTATGTTTGGAGGAGTAAAGGTGAGGCTTTCAAAGCTAAGAACACTGTATCAACTGTCAAGCATGGTGGTGGTAGCATCATGCTCTGGTGCTGTTTTGCTGCCAGTGGTACTGATGCATTGCACCAAGTGGATGGAATAATTAAGAAACCTCCAAATTCTTCAACGTCACCTCAAATCAACAACTAGACGGCTGAAACTTGGCCACAAATGGGTGTTCCAACAGGACAATGATCTCAAACACATCAAAACTGGTTGTGGGTTTGATAAAGCAGGCTTCTGGAATGGCCTTCCCAAAGCACCAACCTCAACCCTATTGAAAATTTGTGCACTACGCTTAAAAGCTGGGTCCATGCCAGGAAAC